>JAWPHD010011747.1:0-80949 GCA_037043455.1 Cyrtodaria siliqua
TATAGCAATATAACTTTTAATTGCATTTCGAAGGAAGGTTACAACTTTGTATTCCTGATAGTAGTAGCAAATTTATTTGGCTTTTAAGCAACGATGATAGGACTATTTGCCCAGCGCTGGCTGCATTTATTTATAATACATTTATAAGTAGACACATCTGATAAAGCTTAATGCATTAACTGCTTGAACCAGTGTATTTAACTATCTGAATGCATAAGCCCTCATCCATCACATGTATCAACATAATAAAACCGAACCCATTAAAGGCATGCATGATATAAATTCCTCCCTGTCATTATGTCTGTTCATCTAATTTTAGAGAACATTGAAATGATACACGTGTTAGTTAGGTCAAGTCTAATACCTACACCAGTGTAATTTCTACACTAAAAGTATCACATGTTGTCTGTCTTTACCTATTGTGTATGACCAGCGTTTAGCATATATTGTGAGTGATATAGAATTATTTTGTCCTGTTTTCATTATTTTTATTTTTAATTTTTCCTAAAGTATCCGTATCGTATTCGTACAGAACTTACAGATCAAGTTTTACAAGTTAGTATTAATTATATACATCTTGTAAAATATCTAGGCAAGTCACTTTGCACTAGAATACATGTCAATACATAGGATGTGATGTTTATGAAAAGAAGATGATGAAAGCATGTTTGTGTATATTACTATAATGTAAAGAAATATAAAACGATGGGACAGGGAAAGTAGCATTCAAGGAGGACAGTCAACCAAAAAACACAGAAACAAACACGCAAACAGACAAACAAGAAGGAAAAAGTAATAATAAATGCAAACGACATCACAAACACAAAATGGTTGACAATAGGGCTACCGCCTTGAACGGTAAGTGGCAAAGTAGGCCACTGGGGGTTTAAACCGGTTCCAGAGTGACCAAACTTCACACTTACCCTATTGTCATGCCATTAAAACAGGACAGTGTAATTAAAGAAATTAAAGAAATTCCCGCCATGATCTAATATCTAACCAACAAGGAAGCATCAATAGGCAAAATAAGTAAAACACAAATATGCTCCCGTAAATATAATACAAACAAGCAATAGCCTAAAAAGCCACAATGAAGGTACTCAGTGACTTGGCAGAAGCCAGAGCAACAAGAGAATAAACCATTAAGGGCACGACAAGAAAGATCATAGACAAACATCAAACGCCACCGTCCCAATGGGATTTAGGTATGCGTCATCGTAGGGTCCACAGCCTGTCTGGTCATCGTACAGTTAACGAGGAAAGCATAGTGGCAAACTGTAAAAGGGTCCACCACCAAGCATGCAGTACGTTGCAAAATGATAGGGTCATAACCTCTTTTGATGACTTCATAACAAGTTTAACAAAGATAGTATGAAAGTGATCATGACCAAGAATCTTACGAAGTTTATAAATCACATCACCATATAAGTCAGGTTGTGATAGTCCTTGTCGCAGAAGAGTCCTTAAATTACTTTTATATTTGGAAAGAAGATCAGGATTACGATAATACAATTTTGCAAAGGTTTTACAAAGTTTATGGTAACGGTAACCATGATTGAGTAGTTTTTTAGTAAGTTGTATATTAGTAGTGTCCATCAGTAAATATGGTGTCAAATAGTACGTTATGTAAACCCAGTTCAAATATGATAATTACTTGAACTAGAGTACAGAAGAGGTGGGAGATCATTTTATTACATAGCAACATGATTATTTTATAGGGTTCGATTTTGTTCTTAATACCGGCGCTATTAAAAAATGTCTTATTACAATGGGAAAACGATTTGATTAGGGCCTGATTTTTCGGGTCAGTCGAGAAAGGGCAAACATGAAAAATTAAGCTTGGCCTAAGTCGATTTCCTAGATAACCGATCTTGAAATCTATCCCATTGTGGACTGCTAAGCATTTGATGTTTTTTTTAACTTATTGCAATATAGGTTCTATGGACGATGGGGAACATGATTAAGACGCTCTAAATATAAATTCAGTAGGAATATAACTTTTATTTGCATTTCGAAGGAAGGTTAAAACTTTGCAGTTCCTGATAGTAGTATCACGTTTATTTGGCTCTTAAGAAACAAAAATAGCACTATTTGCTGAGCGTTGACTGCATTTATTTATACTACATTTATAAATAGACACATATGTTAAAACTTAAAGTATTAACTGCCTGAACCAATGTATCTGTCTATCTGAGTGTATAAGCCTCATCCAACACATTTATCAACGTAATAAAACCGAACCCATCAAAGGCATGCATGATATAAATTCCTCCCTGTAATTATGTTTGTCCATCTAATTTTAGAGAACATTGAAATTATACACGTCTTAGTAAGGTCACTTATATACTTAAGAATTAATGACCAGCGTTTTGCATATATTATGAGTGTTGTAGAGTTATTGTGCTCTGTTTTCGATATTTTTATATTCGATTTTTCCTAAAATATCCGTATCATATTCGTACAGAACTTGCAGATCTAGATTTACAAGATAGTAGTAATTATATACATCTTGTAAAATATTTAGGCACTTTGCTATATAACAGATCTTATAATAAAATATACAATTGTGCACTGCTATACATTTTGATACCCGGTTTAGTTTATGTCAATAAGAGCACGAGCACCTGAATCACCGTGATGTACTAAATCATCACGATAGTTTACTATAATGTGTTAATATTCATTTAAATCTATTTTACATTACAGGTGCGAGAATGACAGCGGCAGGTACGTTTCGTATTTGCACTATTCTATTGCACAACTTTAATGCTTCTAAAGCAACTTAAACTGTAATTCTTATCCACAATGATGTATTAATTTTAAAGTTCACTTGTACAATATCAGATTGGTATGTTTGGAAAAATATTGACATGTTTGTATTTGTGGATTGAAACAAGTAGTGAATGGATATTACGTAGTGTGCTTTGTAATTGCACGTACATAACATGTACACACTTGACATGCCAAATCATAGGATCGGATTTGATATCAATGAAACCAGTATTTGATTCTAGGTATAATCAACAGGTGTATTTCGTGGTATAAAAATCAACTGGGCACAGAGAAATATTTATTTGTATTGATCTGATGTTCATAAAAATAAGATAATCAATGCATGTTCATTTGTGTATATTTCTATAATGTAACTTGCTTGATATTACTAGTGGCAAATAGGTGTCAGTTTTATATTTCAAATAGTACTTTATGTAAACCCAGTTCAATTATGATAATTAATTGAACTAGCGTACAGAAGGGGGTGATTGTCATTTTATTACATAGCAAAATGATCGGGAGTTCATTATTTTATAGGAGTCGATTTTGTTCGTAACACCTGCGCTATTAAAAATGTGTTATTACAAAGGGAAACATACTTGGTTATGGCCTGATTTTCCGGGTCAGTCGAGAAAGGGCAAACATGAAAAAGTAAAGTTTGGCCTAAGTCGGTTTCCTTGATAACCGATCTTAAAAACTATCCCATTGTTGACTGCTATGCATCTTGATGGTTTTTGAACGTATTGCAATATAGGCTCTATGGATAATGAGGAACTTGTTTAAGACGCAAAAAATATAAATCCAGTAGGAATATAATTTTTAATTGCATTTTGAAGGAAGGTTAACCCTTTGTAGTTCCCGATAGTAGTAGCACATGTATTTGTCTCTTAAGGAACGAAAATAGCACTATTTGCTGAGCGTTGACTGCATTTATTTTTACTACATTTATAAATAGACACATATGATAAAACTAAATCCATTAACTGCTTGAACCAATGTATCTTTCTATCTGAGTGCACAAGCCTCATCCAACACATTTATCAACGTAATAAAGCCGAACCCATTAAAGACATACATGATAAAAAAGTCATCCATGTCATTATGTTTGTCCATCTAATTTTAGAGAACATTAAAATGATACACGTGTTAGTAAGGTCAGTTATATACGTAAGAATTAATTTCAAGTTCTAATATCTACACCAGTGTAATTTCTTTACTAAAAGTATCACATGTTGTCTCCCTTTACATATTGTGTATGACCAGCGTTTTGCATATATTGTGAGTATTGTAGAGTTCTTGTGCTCTGTTTTCATTATTTTTATATTCAGTTTTTCCTGAATATCCGTATCGCATTCGTGCAGAACTGACAGATCTAGTTTTACAAGTTAGTATTACATCTTGTAAAATATCAAGGCAAGCCACTATTTAACCGATCTTATAAACTTTCACATTGTGCACTGCTATACCTTTTTATACTCGATTAGTTTTGGTCAGTAAGAATACTGAGCACTTGCATCAACGAAAAGTACTATATCTTCACGGGAGTTTATAACTGTAATGTGTTAATATTCAGGTACATGTGTTTTATATTGCAGCATCTATCAGGAAACCAAGAAGTACGTATCGTAGTTTCACTATTCTATTGCACAACCTAATGCTTCTAGAGCAACTTAAACTGTACTTTATATTCGCAATTACGTATTAATTTTACGGTTAATTTAAGTAATATCAGATTGGTATCTTTTTGCAAATATCGACATATTTGCATTTGTGGATTGAAACATGTAATGAATGGATATTACGTTGTGTGCTTTGCAATTGCACGTACATAACATGTAAACACTTGATATAGGTCAATACATAGGATCGGATTGGATATCAATTAAACCAGTATTTGATTCTTGGTATAATTAAATGATGTATTTCGTGGTAAAGCAATCAATTGGGCAGAGAGAAAGATGTATTTGTATTGATCAGATGTTCATGAAAAGAAGCTGATGAAAGCATGTTCATTTGAGAACATTACTATAATTCAAATTGTTTATTAGTAGTGGCCAACAGCAAATACGGTGTCAGTTTTAGGTTTTAAATAATACTTTATGTAAACCCAGTTCAAATATGATAATTACTTTAACTAGAGTACAGAAAAGGGCGTGGGGGTCATTTAATTACATAGCAAAATAATTTGGAGGTCATTATTTTATAGGTGTCGATTTTGTTCCTAACACCGGAGATCTTACAAAATGTGTTCTTCCAATTGGAATCATATTTGGTTAAGGCCTGACTTTTCGGGTCAGTCGAGAAAGGGCAAACATGACAAAATTAAGTTTGGCCTAAGTCGGTTACCTTGATAAGCGATCTTAAAAGTATCCCATTGTGGACTGCTAAGCATTTAGATGTTGTTGCTTTTTAACTTATTACAACATAGGTTCTATGGACGATGAGGAAGATGATTAAGACGCTCTAAATATAAATTCAGTAGGAGTATAACCTTTAATTGCATTTCGAAGGAAGGTTAAAACTTTGCAGTTCCTGATAGTAGTAGCAAATTTATTTGGCTTTGAAGTAACAAAAATATCACTATTTGCTGGGCGCTGGCTGCTTTTATTTATAATACATTGATAAATAGACACATATGATGAAGCTGAATGCATTAACTAGTTGAACCAATGTTTCTTACTATCTGAGAGCATTACCCTCAACCAACACATATATCAACATATAAAAATTGAACCCATTTAAGGCATGAATGATATTTAATTTCTCCCAGTCATTAAGTTTGTTCATCTAATTTTTAGAGAACGTTGATATGATACACGTTTTAGGAAGGTCCGTTATATGCTTAATAATTAAGTTCAAGGTCAAGTACCTACACCAGTGTAATTTCTTCACTAAAAGTATCACATGTTGTGTCTCTTTACCTATTGTGTATAACCAGCGTTTGGCATATATGTCCTGTTTTCATTATTTTTATTTTTAATTTTTCCTAAAGTATCCGAATGTTATTCGTACAGAACTTTCAGATCTAGTTTTACAATTTAGTAGATATTATCTACACCTTGTAAACTATCTAGGCAAGTGACTTTGCTATATAACCCATCTCATAAACTATCCCATTTTGCACTGCTATACCTTTTGATACCCGGTTTAGTTTTGGTCAAAAGAGCACTGAGCACCTGAATCACCGTGAAGTACTATAATATCACGATAGTTTATTACTATAATATGTTAATATTCATTTAAATATATTTTACATTACAGAAGCGAAAATGGTGGCAGGTACGTTACGTAGTTGCACTATTATATTCCACAACTTTGATTCTTCTAAAACAACTTAAACTGTAATTCATATCCACAATGACGTATTAATTTTAAAGAAAGATAAAAATATCGGACAGGGAAAGCAGCATTCAAGGACGACAGTCAACCACAAAAAACAAGAACAAACACGCAAACAGACAAACGAGAAGACAAAAGTAATAAAGAATGCAAACGACATCACAAACACAAAAGGGTTGACAATAGGGCTACCGCCTTGGAACGGTCAGTTGCAACAAAGGCCACTGGGGGTTTAAACCGGTTATAGGGTGCACCAAACCTCACACTTTCCCTACTGTCATCCCATTAAAATAGGACAGTGTACAATATCAGATTGTTATGTTTGGAAAAATATTGACATGTTTATATTTGTGGATTGAAACATGTAGTGAATGGATATTACGTAGTGTGCTTTGTAATTGCACGTACATAACATGTACACACTTGATACAAGTCAATGCATAGGATCGGATGTGATATCAATGAAACCAATAATTGATTCTAGATATAATCAACAGGTATATTTCGTGGTAAAAAATCAACTGGGCACATCGAAAGATTTATTTGTATTGACCTGATGGCCATAAAAAGAAAATGATCAATGCATGTTCATTTGTATATATTTCTATAATGTAAGTTGCTTGATATTACTAGTGGCCAACAGTAAATATGTTGTCAGTTTTATGTTTTAAATAGTACTTTATGTAAACTCAGTTCAAATATGATAATTAATTGAACTAGCGTACAGAAGGGGGTGGTTTTCATTTTATTACATAGCAAAATGATCGGAGTTCATTATATTATAGGAGTCGATATTGTTCGTAACACCGGAGCAATTAAAAATGTGTTATTACAATGGGAAACATATTTGGTTAGTGCCTGATTTTTCGGGTCAGTCGAGAAAGGGCAAACATGAAAAAAATAAGATGGGCCTAAGGCGGTTTCTTTGATAACCGATCTTAAAAACTATCCCATTGTGGAATGCTATGCATTTTGATGGTTTTTAAACTTATTGCAATATAGGTTCTATGGAAGATGAGGAACATGATTAAGACGCCCTAAATATAAATTTAGTAGGAATATAATTCGAATGAAGGTTAAAACTTTGTAGTAGCACATTTGTTTGGCTCTTAAAAGGAACGAAAATAGCACTATATGCTGAGCGTTGACTGCATTTATTTATACTACATATATAAATAGACACATACGATAAAACTAAATGCATTAACTGCTTTAACCAATGTATCTTTCTATCTGAGTGCATAAGCCTCATGCAACTCATTTATCAACGTAATAAAACCGAACCCATTAAAGGCCTGCATGATATTAATTCCTTCCTGTCATTATGTTTGTCCACCTAATTTTAGAGAACATTGGAATGATACACGTTTTAGTAAGGTCACTTATATACTTAAGAATTAAGTTCAAGTTCTAATATATACACCAGTGTAATTTCTTCACTAAAATTATCACATGTTGTCTCCCTTTAAATACTGTGCATGACCAGCGTTTTGCATATATTGTGAGTGTTGTAGAGTTATTGTGCTCTGTTTTCATTATTTTTATATTCAGTGTTTCCTAAAATATCCGTATCATGTTCATACAGAGAACTTACAGATCTAGTTTTACAAGTTAGTAGTAATTATATACATCTTGTAACATATCTAGGCAAGTCACTTTGCTATATAACAGATCTTATAAACTATACCATTGTTCACTGCTATACATTTTGATACACGGTTTAGTTTTGGTCAAAAGGGCACTCAGCACCTGAATCACCGTGAGGTACTATATCATCACGATAGTTTATAACTATAATGTGTTAATAATCATTTACATATATTTTACATTACAGAAGCGAAAATGGCAGCGGCAGGTACGTTTCATAGTTGCACTATTCTATTGCACAACTTTGATGCTTCTAAAGCAACTTAAACTGTTATTCATAACCACAAGGAAATATTAATTTTAAAGTTCACTTGTACAATATCAGATTGGTATGTTTGGAAAAATATTGACATAATTGTATTTGTGGATTGAAACATGTAGTGCATGGATATTACGTAGTGTGCTTTGTAATTGCACGTACATAACATGTACACACTTGACATGCCAATGCATATGATCGGATTTGATATCAATGAAACCAGTATTTGATTCTAGGTATAATCAACAGGTGTATTACGTGGTTAAATAATCAACTGGGCACGGCGAAAGATTTATTTGTATTGATCTGATGTTCATAAAAGAAGATAGCCACTGAATGTGCATTTGTCTATATTTCTATACTGTAAGTTGCTTGATATTACTAGTGGCAAACAGGTGTCAGTTTTATATTTTAAATAGAACTTTATGTAAACCCAGTTCAATTATGATAATTAATTGAACTAGCGTACAGAAGGGGGTGATTGTCATTTTATTACATAGCAAAATGATCGGGAGTTCATTATTTTATAGGAGTCGATTTTCTTCCTAACACCTGCGCTAATTAAAAAATGTGTTATTATAAAGGGAAACATACTTGGTTAAGGCCTGATTTTCCGAGTCAGTCGAGAAAGGGCAAACATAAAAAAAATGAAGCTTGGCCTAAGTCGGTTTCCTTGATAACCGATCTTAAAAACTATCCCATTGTTGACTGCTATGCATCTTGATTGTTTTTGAACTTATTGCAATATAGGTTCTATGGAAGATGAGGAATATGATTAAGACGCCCAAAATATAATTCAGTAGGAATATAATTTTTAATTGCATTTTGAAGGAAGGTTAATCCATTGTAGTTCCCGATAGTAGTAGCACATGTATTTGGCTCTTAAGGAACGAAAATAACACTATTTGCTGAGCGTTGACTGCATTTATTTATACTACATTTATAAATTGACACATATGATAAAACTAAATCCATTAACTGCTTGAAACAATTTATATTTCTATCTGAGTGCATAAGCCTCATCCAACACATTTATCAACGTAATAAAGCCGAACCCATTAATGACATGCATGATAAAAAATTCATCCCTGTCATTATGTTTGTCCATCTAATTTTAGAGAAAATTGAAATGATACACGTGTTAGTAAGGTCAGTTATATACGTAAGAATTAAGTACAAGTTCTAATATCTACACCAGTGTAATTTATTTACTAAAGTTATCACATGTTGTCTCCCTTTACATATTGTGTATGACCAGCGTTTTGCATTTATTGTGAGTGTTGTAGAGTTATTGTGCTCTGTTTTCATTATTTTTATATTCAGTTTTTCCTAAATATCCGTGTCGCATTCGTGGAGAACTTACAGATCTAGTTTTACAAGTTAGTAGTACATCTTGTAAACTATCAAGGCAAGCCACTTTGCTATATAACCGATCTTATAAACTTTCACATTGTGCACTGCTATACCTTTTGATACACGCATTAGTTTTGGTCAGTAAGAACACTGAGCACCTGCATCACCGAGAAGTACTATATCTTCACGGGAGTTTATAACTATAATGTGCTAATATTCAGCGACATGTGTTTTATATTGCAGCATTTATAAGGAAACCAAGAAGTACGTATCGTAGTTTCAGTATTCTATTCCACAACTTGATGCTTCTAGAGCAACTTAAACTGTACTTTATATCCGCAATTACGTATTAATTTTACGGTTAATTTAAATAATATCAGATTGGTATCTCTTTGAAAATATCGACATATTTGCATTTGTAGATTTAAACATGTTATGAATGGTTATTACGTTGTGTACTTTGCAATTGCACGTTTATAACATGTAAACACTTGATACATGTCAATACATAGGATCGGATTGGATATCAATTAAACCAGTATTTGATTGTAGGTATAATTAAATGATGTATTTCATGGTAAAGCTATCAATTGGGCAGAGAGAAAGATGTATTTGTATTGATCAGATGTTCATGAAAAGAAGCTGATCAAAGTATGTTCATTTATGAACATTACTATAATGCAAGTTGTTTATTAGTAGTGGCCAACAGTAAATATGGTGTCAGTTTTATGTTTTAAATATTACGTTATGTAAACGCAGTTCAAATATGATAATTACTTGAACTAGAGTACAGAAGAGGGCGTGAGGGTCATATTATTACATAGCAAAATGATCGGGAGGTCATCAGATGTTCATGAACAGAATCTGATCAAAGTATGTTCATTTGTGAACATTACTATAATGCAAGTAGTTTATTAGTAGTGGCCAACTGTAAAAATATGGTGTTAGTTTTATGTTTTAAATAGTACGTTATGTAAACGCAGTTCAAATATGATAATTACTTGAACTAGAGTACAGAAGAGGGCATGGGGGTCATTTTATTACATAGAAAAATGATCGGGAGGTCATTATTTTATAGGGGTCGATTTTGTTCCTAACACCGGAGCTCTTAAAAAATGTGTTCTTGCAATTGTAATAAGAGTTGGTTAAGGCCTGACATTTCGGGCCAGTCGGGAAAGGGCAAACATGAAAATATTAAGTTTGGCCTAAGTCGGTTACCTTGATAAGCCATCTTAAAAGTATCCCATTGTGGACTGCTAAGCATGTAGATGTTGTTGTTTTTTAACTTATTACAATATAGGTTTTATGGACGATGAGGAAGATGATTAAGACGCTCTAAATATAAATTCAGTAGGAATATAACATTTTAATTGCATTTCGAAGGAAGGTTAAAACTTTGCAGTTCCTGATAGTAGTAGCAGGTTTATTTGGCTTTTAAAGCTGTACAGTCCCTATTTTAACTGGTAATAACTCATGAATATGAATAAGTCACGTGTGAAGTAGTTTCAAATCGACGAACATCCCAAAAGTCGGTATATAAGGAGAAATCGATACGTACAGGTAACATCGATAAATATACGGCTCCGGAATATATGTGATAAAAAAATAGATGTCAGGAACGGGATTTGAACCACAGCCTTGCACTTGTAAGATTTGAAAGATGTACGCTGAACCTCTAGACCACTGCTATTTATTGGTATTTTGTAGCATTTTTAACACTAAATAGGCATTACGTAATAACAAGAGCGCGCACACAAACTCATCAAGCGCTAAATAACAAATCGAGATATGGTTGATTTGAGGCGAAGTATTAGTTTCATATTGATAAGATAGAGTATTACACCAGGCAATGTTACATTACACGTGCGACAATATGGACTGCATATTTATTGACCCATCATTAGTTGCGTTCAAATATTTTAAGTTATTTTGCCTCATAATATATGGTAGTTAGTATACTATTTTCTCAAGTAGCGTTGTAGTTGAGTGGTTAGAGCACAGGACTTGAAATCAGAAGGTCGTGTGTTCGAGCCCCGAAAGAAGCTAACTTTTTTTTTGTAAAAATTACTGTAACCTGTGTATAGGTACGATGTGCACTGGTCGATGTATATACAGTAAATGATTTCCTTCGCTATATTTGCTCGCTTAAATACCCGATTTCGACATGAGCTGGTGAACATGAAGTTACAAATAAAGACACGCCTACAAAGAAGAAATCGATTGATATAGGGACTCTGTAGCTTTAAGTAACGAAAACATCACTATTTGCTGGGCGCTTGCTGCATTTATTTATAATACATTTATAAATAGACACATATGATATAGCTGAATGCATTAACTAGTTTAACCAATGTTTCTTACTATCTGAGAGCATAACCCCTCATCCAACACATGTATCAACATATTAAAAGTGAACCCATTTATGGCATGAATGATATTAAATTCCTCCCTGTCATTAGGTTTGTTCATCTAATTTTAGAGAACATTGAAATGATACACGTTTTAGGAAGGTCCGTTCTATGCTTAATAATTAAGTACCTACACCAGTGTAATTTCTTCAATAAAAGTTTCACATGTTGTGTACTTTCACCTATTGTGCATAACCATCGTTTGGCATATATGTCCTGTTTTCATTATTTTATTTTTAATTTTTCCTAAAGTATCCGAATCTTATTCGTACAGAACTTATAGATCTAGTTTTACAATTTAGTAGTAATTATATACACCTTGTTAAATATCATAGCAAGTCACTTAAAGAACGAAAATAGCACTACACTCAAGTGATATGAAAACGCAACACGGGAATTTCCGCTATATATTGTATGTACAATATGCTGCTTTTAATCGAATGGTACATGGCTACGTGAGACCTTTCCTTTTGGAAAAAATACTAAAACAACAAATAATACAGCAAATAGTATTCCTTCAATGTTTCATTATTCACAGAGTACGCGTTTGGCTCAATCATGTGAGCAAACTTAGGATGCAACATTTTGCAAACTATTTACGTTAAATACAGTACTGAACTAGCTCAATTTTTCAAAGAGCTACTTCAACATTTATGAAGTTCTTGTTACAAAGTGTAGTGTGATTAAAACGTCTACAACATCACAGTTGTGTCCTTTCTCTAGTTAACTGCAACTTTCTTTTTAAAAAACATCTTGGGATTTTTTAGGAATATTATGTGCAATTAAGTATGCAGTATATACAATATATAGCGGAAATTCCCGTGTTGCGTTTCCATATCACTTGAGTGTATTTGCTGAGCGTTGACTGCATTTATTTATACTACATTTATAAATAGACACATATGATAAAACTAAATCCATTAACTGCTTGAACCACTGTATTTTACTATCTGAGAGCATAACCCTCATCCAAGACATGTATCAACATAATAAAAGTAAACCCATTTAAGGCATGAATGATATTAAATTCCTCAATGTCATTAGGTTTGTTCATCTAATTATAAAGAACATTGAAATGATACACGTTTTAGGAAGGTCAGTTATCATGGTTATATGCTTAATAATTAAGTTCAGGGTCCAGTACCTACACCAGTGTAATTTCTTCACTAAAATATCACACGTTGTCTCCCTTTACCTATTGTGTATAACCAGCGTTTGGCATATATAGTGAGTGTTGTAGAATTATTATGTCAAGTTTTCGTTATTTTTATTTTTATTTTTTTCTAAAGTATCCGTATCATATTCGTACAGAACTTACAGATCTAGTTTTACAATTTACTAGTAATTATATACACCTTGTTAAATATCATAGCAAGTCATTTTGCTATATAACCGATCTTATAAACTATCCCATTGTTGACTTCTATGCATCTTGATGGTTTTTGAACTTATTGCAATATAGGTTCTATGGAAGATGAGGAATATGATTAAGACGCCCAAAATATAAATTCAGTAGGAATATAATTTTTAATTGCATTTTAAAGGAAGGTTAACCCTTTGTAGTTCCTGATAGTAGTAGCAAGTTTATTTGGCTTTAATAGCACTATTTGCTGAGCGTTGACTGCATTTATTTATACTACATTTATAAATAGACACATATGATAAAACTAAATCCATTAACTGCTTGAACCAATGTATATTTCTATCTGAGTGCATAAGGCTCATCCACAACATTTATCAACGTAATAAAGCCGAACCCATTAATGGCATGCATGATAAAAATTCATCCCTGTCAGTATGTTTGTCCATCTAATTTTAGAGAACATTGAAATGATACACGTGTTAGTAAGTGCAGTTATATACGTAAGAATTAAGTTCAAGTTCTAATATCTACACCAGTGTAATTTCTTTACTAAAAGTATCACATGTTATCTCCCTTTACATATTGTGTATGACCAGCGTTTTGCATATATTGTGAGTGTTGTAGAGTTATTGTGCTCTGTTTTCATTATTTTTATATTCAGTTTTTCCTAAATATCCGTATCGCATTCGTGCAGAACTTACAGATCTAGTTTTACAAGTTAGTAGTACATCTTGTAAAATATCAAGGCAAGCCACTTTGCTATATAACCGATCTTTTAAACTTTCACATTGTGCACTGCTATACCTTTTGATACTCGGATTAGTTTTGGTCAGAAATAACACTGAGCACCTGCATCACCAAGAAGTACTATATTTTCACGGGAGTTTATAACTATAATGTGTTAATATTCAGTCACATGTGTTTTATATTGCAGCATTTATCAGGAAACCAAGAAGTACGTATCGTAGTTTCACTATTCTATTCCACAACTTGATGCTTCTAGAGCAACTTAAACTGTAATTTATATCCGCAATTACGTATTAATTTTACGGTTATTTAAATAATATCAGATTTATTATCTTTTGGAAAATATCGACATATTTGCATTTGTGGATTGAAACATGTAATGAATGGATATTACGTTGTGTGCTTTGCAATTGCACGTTTATAACATGTAAACACTTGATACATGTCAATACATAGGATCGGATTTGATATCAATTAAACCAGTATTTGATTGTAGGTATAATTAAATGATGTATTTCGTGGTAAAGCTATCAATTGGGCAGAGAGAAAGATGTATTTGTATTGATCAGATGTTCATGAAAAAAAGCTGATCAAAGTATGTTCATTTGTGAACATTACTATAATGCAATTTGTTTATTAGTAGTTGCTAACAGTAAATATGGTGTCAGTTTTATGTTTTAAATAGTACGTTATGTAAACGCAGTTCAAATATGATAATTACTTGAACTAGAGTACAGAAGAGGGCGTGGGGGTCATTTTATTACAAAGCAAAATGATCGGGAGGTCATTTTATAGGGGTCGATTTTGTTCCTAACACCGGAGCTCTTAAAAAATGTGTTCTTGCAATTGGAATAAGATTTGGATGAGGCCTGACTTTTCGGTTCAGTCGGGAAAGGGCAAACATGACAAAATTAAGTTTGGCCTAAGTCGCTTACCTTTATAAGCGATCTTAAAAGCTATCCCATTGTGGACTAAGGATTTAGATGTTGTTGTTTTTTTAACTTAGTGCAATATAGGTTCTATGGACGATGAGGAAGATGATTAAGACGCTCTAAATATAAATTAATTCAGTAGGAATATAACTTTTAATTTCATTTCGAAGGAAGGTTAAAACTGTGCAGTTCCTGATAGCAGTAGCACGTTTATTTGGCTTTTAAGTAACGAAAACATCACTATTTGCTGGGCGCTTGCTGCATTTATTTATAATACTTTTATAAATAGACACATCTGATAAAGCTGAATGCATTAACTGGTTGAACCAATGTTTCTTACTATCTGAGAGCATAACCCTCATCAAACACATGTATCAACATATTAAAAGTGAACCCATTTATGGCATGAATTATATTAAATTCCTCCCTGTCATTAGGTTTGTTCATCTAATTTTAGAGAACATTGAAGTGATACACGTTTTAGGAAGGTCCGTTATATGCTTAATATTTAAGTTCAAGGTCCAGTACTTACACCAGTGTAATTTCTTCACTAAAAGTATCACATGTTGTGTCCTTTCACCTATTGTGTATAAACAGCGTTTGGCATATATGTCCTGTTTTCATTATTTTTATTTTTAATTTTTCCTAAAGTATCCGAATCTTATTCGTACAGAACTTACAGATCTAGTTTTACAAGTTAGTAGTAATTATATATATACACCTTGTAAAATATCTAGGCAAGTCAGTTTGCTATATAACCGATCTTATAAACTATCCCATTGTGCACTGATATACCTTTAGATACCCGGTTTACTTTTGGTCAAAAGAGCACTGCTGAGCACCTGAATCACCGTGAGGTACTATTATATCATCACGATAGTTTATTACTATAATGTGTTAATATTCATTTAAATATATTTTACATTACAGAAGCGAAAATGGAGGCAGGTACGTTTCGTAGTTGCAATATTCTATTGCACAACTTTGATTCTTCTAAAGCAACTTAAACTGTAATTCATACCAACAATGACGTATTCATTTTAAAGTTCACTTGTACAATATCAGATTGGTATCTTTTTGAAAATATCGACATATTTGCATTTGTGGATTGAAACATGTAATGAATGGATATTACGTTGTGTGCTTTGCAATTGCACGTTTATAACATGTAAACACTTGATACATGTCAATACATAGGATCGGATTTGATATCAATGAAACCAGTATTTGATTCTAGGTATAATCAACCGATGTATTTCGTGGTAAAAATATCAACTGGGCACGGAGAAAGATTTATTTGTATTGATCTGATGTTTTTAAAAAGAAGATGATCAATGTATGCTCATTTGTGTACATTTCTATAATGTAAGTTGCTTGATATTACTAGTGGCAAACAGTAAATATGGTGTCAGTTTTATATTGTTAAATAGGACTTAGCGTTCGTTTAGTGCAGTGTGGCGGCTGTAAAAAGTTTCCCCGTGCTACGAATCAGTAGTTTTATTTTTTACTGGTCCTTTGGGGCCAAAGAGCCCAATTTAGGTGGCTTTGAAGTAGAATACCGCTTAAGCCGGTGCTAGGGGGCGTGAGAGGTGTTGCTTCTTTCATTACTTCTCATGAACAGACTCAATGAAACCGAGTCTGCGGCTTGTTGCTCTCAAAGGATCACCTTTATCAGTATTTATTACTGTAAACCCAGTTCAATTATGATAATTAATTGAACTAGCGTATAGAATGGGGTGGTTGTCATTTTAAATAAATAGCAAAACTATCGGGAGTTCATTATTTTATAGGAGACGATTTTGTTCCTAACACCTGCTCTATTAAAACATGTGTTATTATAATGGGAAACATACTTGGTTAGCGCCTGATTTTCCGGGTCAGTCGAGAAAGGGCAAACATGAAACAATTGAGTTTGGCCTGAGTCGGTTTCCTTGATAAGCGATCTTAAAAACTATCCCATTGTGGACTGCTATGTATTTTGATGTTTTTTTTATTTATTGCAATATAGGTTCTATGGAAGATGAGGAACATGATTAAGACGCTCAAAATATAATTTACTTAGGAATACAATTTTTTTTAATTGCATTTTGAAGGAAGGTTAAACCTTTGTAGTTCCCGAAAGTAGTAGCACATTTATTTGGCTCTTAATGAACGAAAATAGCACTTTTTGCTGAGCGTTGACTGCATTTATTTATACTACATTTATAAATAGACACATATGATACAACTAAATGCATTAACTGCTTGAACCAATGCTTCTTTCTATCTGAGTGTATAAGCCTCATCCAGCACATTTATCAACGTAATAAAACCAAACCCATTAAAGGAATGCATTATATAAATTCCTTCCTGTCATTATGTTTGTCCATCTAATTTTAGAGAACATTGAAATGATACACGTTTAGTTAGGTCCGTTATATACTTAAGAATTAAGTTCAAGTTCTAATATCTACACCAGTGTAATTTCAACACTAAAAGTATCATATGTTGTGTCCTTTTACACATTGTGTATGATTTGCGTTTTGCATATATTGTCAGTGTTGTAGAGTTATTGTGCTCTGTTTTCATTATTTTTATATTCAGTTTTTCCTAGAATAGCCGTATCATATTCGTACAGAACTTACAGATATAGTTTTTCAAGTTAGTAGTAATTATAAACATCTTGTAAAATATCTAGGCAAGTCACTTTGCTATATAACAGATCTTATAAACTATACCATTGTGCACTGCTATACCTTTTGATACCCGGTTTAGTTTTGTTCCATAAGAGCACTGAGCACCTGAATCACCGTAAGGTACTATATAATCACTATCGTTTATTACTATAATTTACATTACAGAAGCGAAAATGGCAACGGCAGGTACGTTTCGTAGTTGCACTATTCTATTGCACAAATTTGATGCTTCTAAAGCGACTTAAACTGTAATTCATATTATAAATAACGTATTAATTTTAAAGTTCACTTGTACAATATCAGATTGGTATGTTTGGAAAAATATTGACATGTTTGTATTTGTGGATTCAAACATGTAGTAAATGGATATTACATAGCGTGCTTTGTAATTGCACGTACATAACATGTACACAAGTGTTACATGCCAATGCATAGGATCGGATTTGAATCAATGAAACCAGTATTTATTCTAGATATAATCAACAGGCGTATTTGTGGTAAAAAAATCAACTGGGCACGGCGAAAGATTAATTTGTATTAATCTGATACACGTTATACTCATTCATATTTATTACAAGGTGAGCAATTACCAGAATGTATACCCTGCTTTGCACCGTTAACAATGGTTAACGGTCAAACACATATTGCTGGAATGTGTAGACTTTGATCCTATGCGTCAAAGGTACTACAATGTTAATACTATGACCGAGTTATTTAATACTACAGATTTTAGTCTAGTTTTAGATTTCCTTAAGGAAGTCAGACTATATAAATCATTATAATATGTTCTTGTATATTATTACTTTTTATATACCCGTTTTCGGGCATTTGTTGATTTACATCTATAGTTTATAATACTACCATATCATCCCTTATTTTTTAATAGTTTTATCTTGATATATTTACATTAATTTTTAATAATTCTTCATTTATTCATCTTTCGTCAGTATTTGCGCACAATATGACCTATTTATGTATCGACGTGCCGTAAAACACCATTCATTCATTCATTCATTTAATCTGATTTTCAAAAAAGAAGATGATCAATGCATGCTCATTTGTGTATATTTCTATAATGTAAGTTGCTTGATATTACTAGTGGCCAACAGTAAATATTGTGTCAGTTTTAGATTTTAAATAATACTTTATGTAAACCCAGTTCACATATGATAATTATTTGAACTAGCGTACATAAGGGGCTGGTTGTCATTTTATTACATAGCAAAATGATCGGGAGCTCATTATTTTATAGGAGTCGATTTTGTTCCTAACACCGGCGCTATTAAAAATGTTTTATAAAGGGAAACATACTTGGCTAGGGCCTGATTTTTCGGGTCAGTCGAGAAAGGGCAAACATGATAAAATTAAGTTGGGCCTAAGTCGGTTTCCTTGATAACCGATCTTAAAATCTATCCCATTGTTGACTGCTATGCATTTTGATGGTTTTTGAACTTATTGCAATATAGGTTCTATGAAAGATGAAGAACATGATTAAGACGCCCTAAATATAAATTCAGTAGAAATATAATTTTTGATTGCATTTCGAAGGAAGGTTAAACCCTTTAGTTCCCGATAGTAGTAACACATTTATTTGGCTCTTAATGAACGAAAATAGCACTATTTTCTGAGCTTTGACTGCATTTATTTATACTACATTTACAAATAGACACATATGACAAAAACTAAAAGTATTAACTGCTTGAACCAATGTTTCTTTCTATCTGAATATATAAGCCTCATCCAACACATTTATCAACGTAATAAAACCGAACCCATTAAAGGCATGCATGATATAAATTCCTTCCTGTCATTATGTTTGTCCATCTAATTCTAGAGAACATTGAAATGATACACGTGTTAGTTAGGTCACTTATATACTTAAGAATTAAGTTCAAGTTCTAATATCTACTCCAGTGTAATTTCTTCACTAAAAGTATCACATGTTGTCTCCCTTTACATATTGTGTATGACCAGCGTTTTGCATATATTGTGTGTGTTGTAGAGTTATTATGTTCTGTTTTCATTATTTTATATTCAATTTTTCCTAAAATATCCGTATCATATTCGTACGGAACTTACAGATCTAGTTTTACAAGTTAGTAGTAATTATATACATCTTGTAAAATATCTAGGCAAGTCACTTTGCTATATAACAGATCTGATAAACTATACCTTTATGCACGGCTGTACATTTTTATACCCGGTTTAGTTCAGTTTTATTACAATAATGTGTTAATATTCATTTAAATATTTTTTACAAAACAGGACCGAGAATGGCTGCGGCAGGTACGTTTCGTAGTTGCACTATTCTATTGCACAACTTTGATGCTTCTAAAGCAACTTAAACTGTAATTCATATCCACAATTACGTATTAATTTTAAAGTTGACTTGTACAATATCAGATTGGTATGTTTGAAAAAATATTGACATGTTTGTATTTGTGGATTGGAACAAGTAGTGAATGGATATTACGTAGTGTGCTTTGTAATTGCACGTACATTACATGTACTCACTTGATACATGCCAAAGCATATGATCGGATTTGATATCAGTGAAACCAGTATTCGATACTAGGTATATTCGAAAGGTGTATTTCGTGATAAAATAATCAACTGGGCACGGCAAAAGATTTATTTGTATTGATTTTATGTTCATAACAAGAAGATGATCAATGCATGTTCATTTGTGTATATTTCTATAATGTAAGTGGCTTGATATTACCAGTGGCCAACATTAAATAAGGTGTCAATTTTAGATTTTAAATAGTACTTTATGTAAACCCAGTTCAAATATAATAATTAATTGAACTAGCGTACAGAAGGGGGTGGTTGTCATTTTAAATACATAGCAAAATAATCGGGAGTTAATTATTTTACAGGTGTCGATTTTGTTCCTAACACCGGCGCTATTAAAACATTTGTTATTACAATGGGAAACATATTTGGTTAGGGCCTGATTTTTCGGGTCAGTCGAGAAAGGGCAAACATGAAAAAATTAAGTTGGGCCTAAGGCGGTTTCCTTGATAACCGATCTTAAAAACTATCCCATTGTTGACTGCTATGCATTTTGATTGATTTTGAACTTATTGCAATATAGGTTCTATGGAAGATGAGGAACATGATTAAGACACCCTAAATATAAATTCAGTAGGAATATAGTTTTTAATTGCATTTCGAAGGAAGGTTAGACCTTTGTAATTCCCGATAGTAGTAGCACATTTATTTGGCTTTAAGAGCCAAATAAATGTGCTACTACTATCGGGAACGAAAATAGCACTATTTGCTGAGCGTTGACTGCATTTATTTATACAACATTTATAAATAGACACATATGATAAAACTAAATGCATTAACTGCTTGAACCAATGTATCTTTCTATCTGAGTGCATAAGCCTCATCCAACACATGTATCAACGTAATAAAACCGAACCCATTAAAAAAATATTAAAAGATCGGACAGGGAAAGAAGCATTCAAGGAGAACAGTCACCCACAAAACACAGAAACAAACACGCAAACAGACAAACAAGAAGGCAAAAGTAATAACAAATGCAAACGACATCACAAACACAAAAGGGTTTGCATGATAAAGGCATGCATGATATATATTCCTCCCTGTCATTATGTTTGTCCATCTAATTTTAGAGAACATTGAAATGATACACGTTTTAGTTAGGTCCGTTATATACTTAAGAATTAAGTTCAAAGTCTAATACCTACACCAGTGTTATTTCTACACTTAAAGTATCACATGTTGTCTCCCTTTACCTATTGTGTATGACAAGCGTTTGGCATATAGTGTGAGGTTTGTAGAATTATTATGTCTTGTTTTCATTGTATTTTATTTTTAATTTTTCCTAAAGTATCCGTATCATAATCGTACAGAACTTACAAATCTAGTTTTACAAGTTAGTAGTAATTATATACATCTCGTAAAATATCAAGGCAAGTCACTTTGTTATATAACCGATCTTATATCACATCGTGCACTTCTATACTTTTTGATACCCGGATTAGTTTTGGTCAATAAGCCCACTGAGCAACGGAATCACTGAGAAGTACTATAAAATCACAAGAGTTTATTACTATAATGTGTTAATATTCATTCAAATGTGTTTTATATTGCATACATCTTCATAATACCAAAAGGTACGTTTCGTAGTTGCACTATTATAATGCACAACTTGATGCTTCTAAAGCAAATTAACCTGTAATTAATATACACACATACACACATATACACACTGACGTTTTAATTTGATAGTTAAGTTATATAATATCAGATTGGTATGTTTGGGAAAATAATGACATGTTTGTATTGTGGACTGAAACATGTAGTGAATTGATATTTCGTTGTGTGCTTTGCAATTGCTTGTACATAACAAGTACACATTTGATACATGTCAATTCATAGGATCGGATTTGATAGCAATGAAACCTTCCAGACAGTTATGGAAGTTTAATGTTTCCAATTTATTTTAATACAAAAAATGCGATTTTTTTCTTAATACCCTGAAAATACACCGTTGATAAATAATTTCATTATGGACATTGTTTCAAGTATTTCTTTGTTTGTGCTAGTAAAATCACATTTGACGCAATAGTTCATTTTAATTTAAAATCATTTTTTCACGTAACCGTCGATCAGAGAACCCTTTTTTAGAACTCTGCATCAACAGAATGCGTGTGTGAAAGCTGTAATTATCGACATTGATGTGCTCATTTGACCTTGATTTAGAAGTGCTAAGAATTGGTAAATATATTCATGATATTATCAGTTTCTAGGTGTGAACAATGCTTTTAAAGACATGATTGTGTTCTTAAAATGGGAAAATATATTTGGGTAGGGCCCGATTTTTCTGGTCGGTTGGGAAAGATGTCAATACATAGGATCTGATTTGATATCTGTTATTTGATTCTAGGTCAATCTCATTAAATCATACCCTTTATCACGCTACGATACTCTACACTACTAGGATCTGACAACACTCCATTTGAGGTCACGTCAGATGGACTTTACGATTAGCTAATCAGATTTCAGCCTACAAAATTGCTCGTTTTAGACTGCTTCACTGCTCATGTCGCGTTTCAGTAGTACGCTCGGTCATGTTGGTATTGAAAGAGACAATGTCCATAACATTTAGCTTATAAAACACCAAATAATTGCGTTGACAAACAAAATACACCAACAATTATTGAACATTTACTAAAAAAAGAAAATAAAGAAAAGATTGTTTGACGGACACTCAAAAAATGACACTCGCGGGTCAACAGTCGAGTTCGCCAACAACTGAGCTAAGCGGACCAGATGTACTATGTCTTACTATTTAGAGTACTAATGTCGTAATAATGTCGTTGGAATATATATTTTCAAAACACACTTGGCAGCGCCCATGATTTTCTTCGTATCTTCATATAAAACATGCTATTTGTGCATTTCTTTGAGAGAAAGTTGGTCACAACATACATATACATGAGATCTCGTTCCTTCCGAAAACCAATCAGATTTAATCATGCATGACAGCGTTATCGCCCATTAAACGTCTGGAAAATAGGATTTATGCAAAGAAGTTTTCAGTGGTGATATGGCTAAAACAATAACAAACTTCATTGGATTAGGATAAGTATATATATATATATAATGAAGTCTGATGAAAATAATTGTATGGTTTGATAAAGATATGTCTGTGTACATAATTATATAATCTCTTCTACTCTCGAATTTATGTACGGCCTTTGAAAGTTACCATGATGTTATGTGATAAAAGGTTTCAATTAAATACGAGAGGTGTTCAACTTATAACGTAACAATTTTGTTTAAGATGTTATTTTTCAGTGGAAATGTTATCATAAAACATGCGTGATTTAATTTGGTGAAACTGTTATTTAGAACATATACATTTAAAAATAATCTACAAGTCCACGCGGTTCGCTTTAAATTACATTTAGAATTAGGTATGCAGTATGCAATTTTAAACCTATATGTTTTTTTATTGCCGTAGAGTTTTACCTTAAACCAAATAATGTCACTAGATGCATATCGTAATTGTTTAAAACCGTGTTTAAAATTTAAATGTGATCGTATGTTTTATTTTAAATCAAAAATGTAAATGTTGAATTAAAAGTTCGAATTTTATCGAAATTTTAAGAAATTGACAAATTATAGGACAGTCTGCTAGTATGTTACCGATGATTTTATAAATTTACCAAAATAAACATTTTATTCATATTTTATGAGACAACAATTGAATAGTTATTGTTGCTGTATTATCACATACCATATAAAGATATATTTTAGTCAAAGTTTATACTTTTTTCATCATTATTTGCAAACGTGTGTGTTTTGCCCCTAAATCTTAAGTTATATATTTTTTCATTTCTTTCTTATAAGAAAATAATGGAACTTAATTTTTTATAAAAGGAGAACATCATAACAATGCCTACAGTTGATGTTTCGAACTAGAAGGTTTTATAGATTTATGATTTTCAAAGTTTTATTTCAGGTTAATTTTCGCTGAAATCGTGAAAACCGACAAATAGCAAACAAATGCATATTCCGTTCTTTTTACGTTCATACATGGACATATCAGACTACTATTACCTTAAACGACAAATTACAAGCATTTGTTTTTAAATTTGTTTTGCCGTTACTTTTTATAATTGAAGATTTTTTCTTCAAAATGTCATTCTTTACCATTTTACAAAAATACGGATGCAGCAAATTTAGGAATCACATAATAGTTCATGTCATAATGTTTTATATGGAAAGAAACATTAGACTTGACATTAAAATGAACATATTCGGCGAGAGTGTCAAGATGTTTAAATCAGGTACAAAATGAAAGTTTTACGTTATAAGTTGAACACCTCTCGTATCATGGTCATCGAATTATTGACCATGGTTACTCTTCAAATGTGCATTTAATGAATGTAATTATTAAAAAAAGTTTAATTACATCAAAATCAATATTTTGCAGACAAGGTGTTTGCCAGATTTTATTTGCCATTATTTGTATAAATATTGCTGACTAGTCATGTATTCTGCTGTGTTAAGATTTGTGAATGCCACTTGAAATCTGCGTAAGTAATTTGAATTGTTAAGTTATTTAATGCCATTAATTTCTTGGTCATGCTATTTATTTAATAATTTTGATTACATTACATTTTTATTTGTGATAACTGTTACACAAATGATGTACGATACGGCACGGATTCTATTTATTATCCAGTTACATCTGATATTTCTAGCTTCAAATATTGATTGACGTACATCTCACGTCATTTATGTTTTGACTTGAAATGCACCACGTTGTGGTATACAATATGTTGGAACAGGTCGATCTTTAAAAGTTCGATTTCGTGAACATAAATATAATGCAGGTCTTCCTAAAAAGTTAAAAAATTACTTGTACCAACACTTTTGTCAATCAGGTCATACGTGTATTAACGTTAGTGTTCAACCGGTTGCATATAGAATTTATGATAATGATGCTATTAAAAGAATTCACATAAAGGCTAGACATATTGTAGAACTTAAGTGGATAAAAAATATGCAGACATCATATCCACTCGGCCTTAATGACAATATTTATCAACAAGCAAATATTTCAAAAGATCCTAAGTTTGACATTTTTTCTATATTTTCTATTCGAAAGCGTAACTCTATGTTCCGTGGTTGTAGGCGTAATAATAACATCAAACGTAAATCGCGTGTAACTTTGTCAGTCGCTGAATTGCATACTATTTTTAAACAGTCTGGAAAGCACTCTATGCTTTCACGTCTTACGTAAATTTGTTCACTAAAGTTGATCGACGAGGAAGCAGACAAAATGTTCATTCATACCGATTCTTTGTATAACACTTCTTCCATAATTCAAAGCTAATTCTCCGACCCCATATTGACAAGGAGTCTGATCATGTCCGGCATTTTCTAAAAACACTATATCTTAATAAGGGTATTGATTTCATTGACATGCCTAGTATTTTTCGAGATAATCATATAGTTGATTATATTCCTAAATATTTCAAACATTCAGAAAATCCTGTAATTTGTTATACATTTAAATAAACAATACTATTTTCAACTACAACAAAATAGTTTCTGACCTTGATATAGTAAATAACACTCCTAAGGAATGCGAGTGTAATACATCAACATTTAGCTAAGCTCCAGCAGGTCATGTCATCAATGATAATTTTGATATTATAGATAAACGTATTTGGCATATGTTTCTAAAGATCCTAAGTATAGATTAACTTCAGTTGTTGATTTTAATGCATGTCGTGCTCAGATCGCCCAATCCATTAAGGATTTTAGTATAAAATGGTGTCACAGAGAACATGCGAACTCAAACTCTCGTTCTACTTGGGAAAAAAGTCAATTTTTAAAATTATAAATACACGTATCAACTTTTATAATGTTAACCCCTCTTTACTTCCTCCGAGACATATGTTTTCGTTTCTTAATTTAAAATTGGGAATTCAAGAATTGCATGATAAATTTGTTTTAGTTCCTGCTGATAAAACATCTAATAATGTAATTATTGTTTGACGCCTACATTACGGCAATGTTTTTTATCACTGGAACTCAGTAGCACTAATTAGTATACTCCAGTTGAATATACTGAAGATGATGTTGTTTCCACACATATCACTCGGTGCACTACTTATATAGTGTAGAGAAATCATAAGTACTTATTGATGAAACTTGACGATTATTGCAAATTGTATCAAGAACTTATCCTGAAATGTTAATAGACCAAAATAAATTAATCCATGAGTTTTCATAAGTTTTAGCGCAATATTGTTTAACGTGATCTTTAACGGCATAAGACAAAAAGTTAAAAACTCGCATATGTTTGTGGTGTTGCACATTATAATTCGAAATAAAACGAGCTTCATACGCATTTTTATGTATTTTAAGTAGATTCACATATGCAATTCTGAAACTAATACCTTTCGGTGAAAAGCGAAATAAGGGTCAGTTAGAGATAAAAAATAAACTCGTATCACAGATCCATAAGAAATAATATTTGTAAACTTACGGACGGTTAAAAGAGGTCCAAAACTCGACAAAAATATGTTCTACTAGATCATGAGGTAAGTTAAGGAAAACTCTAATACAATGGGCCTAAATGTCGATGAGCACAAAAACTTCAACACACTATAAGAAACACATGTGTTTAAGGAAAAACAGGATCAATGAACGTCATACAATCCCTGTGGGATGAAAAGATAACAATATTGATTGGATGTACGGGAAGACTTTCTATGTTTTAAGTATGGAACCTTGATGCCGAATGTTTATGAAGTTTCATGAACAGATGTTAAATACTGTTTAAGTTATGGCCAAGTTCCGATTGTGAGGTTCCGAAAATGCATATTAGAATTTGCCAGCTTGAGAGTACCAATATGTCAAAATTTGGGGTGTATCCCACGGCCTACAACCTGCAAATCGCCAACATGATTCTGTTATTTTCTTGCGGCGTAAATATTAGGCAAACACAAAAAAGCAATTGATTAAGTCAATCCATGGTAAACATCCATTTTTATATGAAGTTAAACCATTTTCTTAAAAATTAATTCCCTTTATAAAACAATAGTGTTACTCATTTATGTTACGAAATCAAAGTACAATCATGACTTAAAGGAACGTAAGACATTGACCTTTCCGAAAATGCATCTTATAATTTGCCTGCTTGAGTGATACCAATTTGTCAAAATTGTGGGTTGCATCCCACGGTCAACCACCTGCAAATTGGCAACATGATTCAGTTATTTCCTTGCGGCGTAAATCTTAGGCTTGCATATATGCACGATGAGGGTTCAAGAGATATCGACATCCTGAGTTTCAAGTGTGATTTGTGCTATTTTGTTTATATGCTTTACTTTACAACATGAATTAAATTACATAACCGCATTCACTACATGTTAAACATTTTATTTTGTCAGAAGTTAATTTACTTATAACATAACTCTTGTTTAGTCTTAGTTTGGTAGCGACGTTATCATGTCTTGACGTTGTCCATGTGTCAATCTGTCGGTGAAATGTTTGGTTCCCTATGGTTTTATTCGTTTTCAAGGGTTGAACTATGTTTACATGACGATTGTAACCATTTTGAAATGCTATCACAAACACAACAAAGCAAGTGTTGGAGTCAATCCATGGTAAACATCCATTTTTATATGAAGTTAAACCATTTTTTCAAAAATTAACTCCCTGTATAAAACAATAGCTTTTCGCACTTAAGTTACCGAACTAAAATAATATCATGACTTAAAAGAAGCGTAAGACATTGACCTTTCCGAAAGTCCATATTATAATTTGTCAGCTTGAGTGGTATCAATATGTCAAAATGTGGATTGCATATTTCCCCAGCCAACAACCTGCGAATCGCCAAAAGATTCTGTTATTTTATTTCGGCTTGCATATATGCAAGATGAGGTTTCAAGAGATATCGACATCCTGAGTTTCAAGTTTGATTTGTGCTATTGTAATAATTTGCTTTATTTTACTACATGAATTAAATTACATGATCGCATTCACTACATGTTAAACATTTTATTTTGCCAGAAGTTAAGTTAATTCTGTCCGTCTGTCGGTTAACTTTTAGCTGAAAAGGGATTTTGGCCAATCGTTTTCGGAGTATTATGTTTACAACAATGCCACGTTATACGCTTCTTTAACATATTTCAATGAATACATCGAAAAAAGGCACATAACTCTCTAAATTAGATTGTTTGCAGTTTTCGAGAAAAAAACCCTGAAACTTTACCTAGTCTTTTATTTCTTCTTTCTTAGTTTTGTCTTCCTATTCTTTCAGAGACGACGAGACTAGTCACTCTTCTTCTAAAAGGGATACATTTAAAGGGTGACAACAATGATGAGTTTCTGTTCGTAAAGAAAGGCTTGTCATTGGCATTGCGTCAGAAGGATTTTAAGACAGCGAATAGCTATTTGAACCAAATGTGTGAACTGATCAGAAATTCGATCGGAGATCAATCCGTTGATGTATTTCCCGCGTATAAAGAGGGTAATCGACGGAAACCAATATTAGTTCTCTTGACTAAACAGCACTTTCAGGGAGAGTGTGGAAAGTTTATGAACATTGATGTGTATTGTAGAAACCACGACTTTGTAAGTGGAGAGGCTGCTTATGTGATGGACTCTGATCGCGTTCGTAATAATCCACTGGAGTTAGACGATTGCAGGAGAATTAAAAATGCCATTAGTTACGCGGGTCTTCATAAGAATCATAGTAACATTACTGTGATTAATGGATGCCGCTATAGATCAAAGAAAGAAGGTCAGGTATTGGAGGAACAAAAATGCATTGTGGTTCACTGCTTATTAAAAGGATTTATTCCTTTCAATGAGGAACCATTCCCTAAATATATCGACGGCTTTGCGGTTGACGTAAGGGAAGGATATTTCTGTCTTGGTGCTCCTCCCCCAACCTCTCCTTCGACCAGCCCGCCAAGAAAACGCCGTAAAATAGAAAGCTCGACAGAGGGGCTGTCCAGTCGAAGTGGTAATATCCCCGTAGCATCAGGAAGTATGACTGGCAACCGTACGAAGGACATATACGCTGTGGTAGGTATTATTGTTACAATCCTGATTTGAAGTTAAGCGTAGAATTATTTTAATTTTGCAGTATATATGTTTTTATATTAAAACAGATTGATTTGTAATTGCTCGCATATAAATGGCTAAAGAACAACTTTATATTACTAGAAATAATGAACACATCGCAAAACACATTTTCAGCTCGCGTGAGTGAACCTAAAGTTTTTTTGTTTTTTTTGTGATTTGTAATTTTCATGGTGAGTATGCACACCAGTTAACCTTTGATAACGTCAATTTCAAACAAATGCCATATTAATGGTCTTAAGATGGATGCATTCCAATTGTTTATAAAGCAGGTAATTTATTTTTCAAAAAGCAAGACGTTACCAGAAATTGTCCAAACAATCTCTTAAACAAGAGAAATGCACTAATTGTAGCAAGGTTTTCTTCAGAAATGATCGATACATCGTAAGTTATCAATTGTATCAATTGTATACCAGTAATACCTTTTTCTATGATATGGAGATTATAATGTAAGTGACGTTTACTATTCTGTCCAGTTGTAGACAACAGAGAATGGTGAGACTCTATAAAACTGTTCTGCGTGTACGTGCCAAATCTAATGAACTTATAAGTAAATATATTCTACCTATCATAGAGAGTATCCATTTTATCTGTATGGTTTAAACCCTTTAAAGAGGATGTTAAAGCTGACCTGGCCTCCACCATAGTATTTTATATTTATGATGTGAGATAACGTTACTCACAATAAAGGCCGAGATATTTCGCAGTTTTGCTTTATCCGTCAGTGCTAAATAAAGCAATATGTATTAGGGTAACCCATTATTTATAAACAAAATTGTGTTTGGTAGGGGAGGGGCGGTGTTCATGATATTAATAGATGGCATGATTAATCATTATATAAATATAGTAAAACCGTTTTTTTGTTGTTTTTTAAAATTCCTGTATATTCTATATACAATATAAGAGACATTTGGTGAGTTCCATATGGACCAGGCATCACAGTCTAAAATTCGTTTTAGTGCCATATACGACGTATCAGAACTATTATTCATTCATTTTTTAGGTTTTCCTTATGAATTTCTATATAAAATATAGTGGCCAAAAATGGGCCAAAAACTAAATGCTACTTGTGTTTCATTTGACAAATGTATAAGCTTGGACACTAGGGTAATGTGATAAGTTCTAAAAACATGCGGTTTAAATTGGCCTAAAGTACTCACCTTACCTAATGAATATACACGTCTGACATGAATTGAATTGAATTGGGGTTTTACGGCGCATCAACACAAGAAAGGTTATATGGCGCCAAACAGGGATGAACATGCCAGGCTCACCTTCAATTTACATCTAGTTACAATATGGAGAATGTGCCTAGACCCTTCTAACCTGCAGAACTGCAAAGTTGCTGCAAATTCTATTGTAGGCACTCCATTTACGATGGAGCCACGTTTCCACATGATATGTAGAAATATCGCAACAATTATTCATAACGTATTTATATTTTCATACAATATGATGATCTACATTTATATATGACATCATTGTTATGTAACCTTAAATATCTAAAGCGATCTGGAGCCTAATAATATCTGATTTCTTCTTTTATTAAGAATGTAAAGGAACACGAAATGAATATGATGGGAAAATCTGATCTGCATTATGGCATTAAAAGTAAAGAAATTAATCAACAACTACTGATGGGCTCCTGTATTGGCCCCAGTAAAGGGGAAGGGAGTGGCACTCTGGGTGGATTTGTTTCTCTCCCTGCTGGTGAAGTCGGCTTCCTTACATGTGCACATGTGGTTGGGCCCGTGAACAGCGACACGATGATGGCACAAGTGAACAAAGGCAGGATGATGGCACAGCCAGCAGACGCAGAGATTACGAACAACGAGGATACAGCCAGGTAGGTTTACCAACTGAATTCAAATTTAGCTCGACTTTTTGAAACAAAATAGTTATTGTTAACATCATCGTTGTCATCGTTGTCATCGTTGTTGGTGCCTGCGGTGTCCGATTAGTTTTGATGTTATATATACGTAACTTGGACCACAATTTCATCTAAGGTTTTACATGTGTGATATTTGCATAGTGTTGATGGTTCATTTATTGTTTTTTAGGGTTGTGTTTGCGATTAGCTCACGGATAAGGTTTTATGTTTAGCACATGTGTAGAGAAATATCTCATAAATTAATTGAGATAAAGTACTAGACCTGAACAGTAAATGCATCTTAGAAAAAGAATAAAAAAAGTATTTTGTTTCCTATAACCCGACTAACCTGCCGTTCAAACCCTGACACAACACCTGTTTACCCCACCCACTTACATTTTAGCTCGACTATTCGAAGAATGATAGAGCTTCTGTAATCACCCCAGCGTCGGCGTCTGCGTCCCAGTCAGCATCGAGTTTTTCGTGTAAGCTGTGTTATATGTAACAGGTCTATATCGCTTGAATTTCTTGTACTAGCTCAACCGATTTTGGTGTAAACTGTGTTTACAGGTTTACATATATATGTATACATATATAACATTTCTGTTCATAGCTCATTAAAATGTGTTCAGTGGTTTCCTATAATAGTATCTCTAGTGTTGTATACATTTTGTCTTTTATAAATAGTGGGCTCCCATAGAACCCAAATTGTGATGGTTCATATAATTCGCAATACATATTTATCTTGACTCATCCAATTGTTGGTATGTGATCCATTATAGCATTATGTTGATGTTGATTTGACTTAAAAAGTAATATAAGCTTAAATGAATCATGGCCTCCCTGGGGGCCTATAGTGCCTAACCTGACGTAACCTATGAAATAAACATAATTTTGGTTAAGGTGAACATCCAATCAGTTGTAACTTAACCATATACGGGCACGGGATATCCTCCCCTTACTCCTCCCTCACACCATCTGAAATCCGATTTGTTTGTATGTACATGTTTCTGTGGTTGTTGTTTATTCTTACACCATAACAGCCCACCTAAATCCCCACTCCCATCACATCCATTTCCAATCAATTATATTCATTTTTAATCAAATATATATATCATCAGAACTGGTATTTTAGTGGTAAATAAAAATACATTAGTGTTAAAAATTGACTGAGAATATAAGAATCCATCATAAGTTTCCAAGTGAAATAGGGAAATCTCACCCGAGGGTCTAAATTGTAAACACGGACGCGGCATTTGCCAGTTCCTGGTTGCAATTCTGATCCCGAGGGTAACATTTTCCTATATTTAATGGATAAACTCATTATTATTCTCCTATTACGCGCTTAGTATCACCCCGCTTCCTACAGGCAAACTTCAATGACTGCATTTGATTTTACGCTAGAATAAGGCGACGTCACCAACGTGACGTCATGTAAGATTCACATGTCATGTAAGATAGAGATATCGCGCATGAGAAACATCTATCTCACATGACTAGAAATGAGAGAAATAAATATTTTACAGCCCAAATGAGCAGATACTAAATTTCAAATAACGTCAGTTAGCCTTCACATTTTGCTATAAATCTTTCAGGTTGTCTTAATTTACGAATATCCAACAATTTAAAAATAATAATTTCGGGGTAACAATTATAAAAAAGATCAAATTGATCATGCTGCAGAATTTTGCGTTGAAAATCCTCCATCAAAAAAAGCTTTTGCGCATGAAATATTTGTTTCTCAATCGAGTTTGAAAAGTAAGGTATTTTTTATTTACCAATACAATTGTCTGGTTCACTGATCTACAACTTATTTAGGTACTAGGTAAATTTTGTCTAAAAGGTCCAAAAACTATTTGGCTGAAACAAGCGCCTCAAATAATAATGCGTTGCATGTCGAATAATTTGTCGGTGAATTTAAATATATTCTTTATATTCTGAAACCACAAGACATAGCGTTAACATATAGTAAATCTATTGTTTATTGCCCGCTACCAAGAAAATTTTATCCGAAATTAAAAACGATAGAAGTCAAATATTTTGCATTAAGCATATTAAGTCCCTGTACGAAGTTTGTTCAAATGGTGACAAATGTGGCCCCAATGGCCCCAAACAACAGCACCCCCACCCCGCCAAATAAGGGTAATGATTGATTTTATTTATGAAGAAGAAAACAAATCAAAATGATTTGAAAGTACCCCCGGCCCCCACCCAAACCCCTCTTGATGTAGGATGGCGCAGGGTAAGGATTGAGGTCGGTAGCATGCAAAATAGTTATGGTATAGGAAGAAAAAATAAATATACAAAGTAACGAAAATGGGCGAGTTTGATGTGGAATTGGTTGGGTTGATGTTGTAAAGGTAGCCTATGCTATACTTTAGTTGAGCTATACATAATACCAAAACAAATAATTTGATACTGCGCCACGCGATCCTACCGTCAAAGTATCTTGATAATTGATAGGTACAGAGTGGGTATTGACGTGGGCACCATGCAAACATGTTATTGTGTTAGAATAAAAAACAAAAGAACATGTATACGTAAAATCAAGAGACCCACTAGCGTCAAGACGAGTGTGAGGGTTTTATATGGAAAATGAAATGCAATAAACACAACATACATGTACTGTAACTATGAATTTATTTCAGTGTTGTCTCGAGTGTTATGTTTTATGATTTCAGAGTAGAGCATTGTGCGAGTTGTTTCCTATATAATTCTATGTAAAATATGCGGTCTCTGGGGTGGGGCTAACTTTCACCCTGGGGTCACCATTCAAACAAACGTGGTAGAGAACCATAAGCCCAAAGGCAATAATTAGACCTCTAGATCATGTAATTTCAGAGAAAATGTAACGCTTTGAAAAACTGTAACTCCCGACGCTTGGCCAGATTTGACTCCAGGGTCATCACTTGAATTGAATTGAATGTTGTTTAACGGCTCATCAACACAGTATAGGTTATTTTGAGCCGCCCCAGAGAGAGGGGAAGGATACATAGGAATCCGGGAACCTGCCCTACTCTTATTATCGAATAGATTCCTATGGTTCTTTAACGTGCTCGGAGGATAGACCGATACACGGGACCGCCCGGTTTACGTCCCCATCCGACGGACGGGGCTAAGGGAAAGTGTCTTGCCCAAGAACACACCGACGGAACTCAGTGGCACCACGGAGGATTGAACCCGGGGCCTCCGGTTACAAATCCGCCGCGCTACCGACTGCGCCACGCCAGTAATCACTTGAACAAACATGGTTATTATTTACTGGTCCTTTGGTATCATCAAGCCCATTCTGTGTTTCTGTAACGTAGAATATCGCTTAAACCAGTGCTAGGTGGCATAAGAGGTGTTGCATCTTATAATTACCCCTCATGAACAGACTGAATAAAACCGAATCTGCTACTTCTCTCTTTTGTTTGTGTTTATTGTAACAGTTACCGACTACAAATCAGCAGTGTTATTATGTTTTGCATCTATAAATAAAATCGTGTCTGCTACTTTTCTTTTTTGTTTGTCTTTGTTGCTTCCAAGGGATCACCTTTTCAGTATTTATTGACATTCACACAAGTGTTTGTTTAGTGCTGTGTGGCATTCGTAAAAATTCACCCCGACTACAAATCAGTAGAGTTATTATTTACTGGTCCTTTGGGATCATCAAGCCCATTCTGTGTTGCTTTACATTTGAATATCGCTTAAGCTGGTGCTGGGAGGCGTGAGAGGTGTTGCATCTTATAATTACCTCTCATGAACAGTCTCAATAAAACCAAGTCTGCTACTTTTCTCTCTTGTTTGTGTTTGTTGCTTCAAAGGGATAACCTTTTCAGTATTTATTTAGATAGGATCATCAGCTTATAATATTTGCAAGACATGAGATCTCGTCTTGTGATTTTAGAAAAAAACATTTTTCGTTATATAAGCCTATTTTAAACATGTGACCCCGGGGCGGTGCCAAATTTGACCATAAGGTCAATAATTGAACAAACTGGATTGAGGCCTATAAGCTTATGGTACATAAGAAAGTAAAGAACAAGAAGATGATTTAAACATTTTCCTGTATAGCTCTATGCAAATATATCACCCTGGGGACGGGGCCATATTTGACACCGGGATAACCTATTGATCAAACTGTGTAAGGTCCATCAGCTTATGCTAAAGGGAAATTAATAGACATTTATTTTATGTAAAAGTTTGATCCCAGGGACAGGGACAGATCTGAAGACGGGGTCACCATTTGAACACACTTCATAAATAACATACGCGTATGATACATGCAACATAATTATGAAAGTTCTATGCCTAAGCCAGGCCAGTCCAGATTTACCCCCATGGTTACCATTTAAACAAACGTGGTAAAGGACCATTGTATTGTGCTACATGCATTGTATTAGAGCTTTATGCCTTGTAGTTCCAGAGAAGATACTATTCCAATTTTTATATATTACATAGACATGTAAGGAAAAAATGGAAGCATATTCCTCTCTGAAACATCAAGGCATAATGCTGGCTTATACTGCATGCAGCATACGATTATGGTCTTCAATAAATTTTGTTCAAATGGTGGTCCTAGGATCAAATCTGGGCAAGGTCAGTTTTGCATAGAGTTAATTCTTATACTCTAAAATAACAAGAACTAGAGGTCCCATCCCATGCGTCACATGTTTCTTCTCTTATACAGATCTTTACTATATAGCATGTATAACAAGATGATGGTCCATTGCTCATTTAAATCTGGCCCTGTCTCGGGGATCACAGTTTTACAAAACGTTATAAAGGAAACATTTTAAAAATCTGTTTTTCTAGCATGAGCTAGTGGTCTAAGATTTATGTGTATCTTAAGAGTATGGTTCCATACCAGTTTTGTTTAAATGGTGACGCCGGGGTTAAATTTAGCCACACCCCAGGAGTCACATGTTTCACAGGGACATCTCTAGGAACATGTTTACAAACTCTTTTTCTCTGAAGCTAAAAGAGCTAAGGGTCTGATATGTTACATGACGCACAAGCTTATAGTTCTCTACCAAGTGTGTTTAAATGGTGACCGCGGGGTTAAATTTGTCCCCGTCCTCAGTATCACATCATTTTTACATACATTTTTAGGAAACAACCTAAAACATTACTTTCCTCTAAAACTAAAAGGCGTAAGGCTCTCATATATTGCATGCATTTTAAGTTTAGGATCCTCAACAAAATGTCTTTAAATGGTTATCATGTGATTAAACCTGGGCCCACACATAGCGTTATGCAGAACAATCATTAAAAAATTCTGTGAAACTGCGAGATCTATGTCTAATATTTTGCTTGTAACATTAGCTTAGGGCTCCCTTCCAAATGTTTCTAAATCGTGACACTGTGGTCAAATTTGTTTTTACGTAGACTTACGTAGGAAATAACTTAGAAAGTCGTCTTCTCTGAAACTGCAAACCGTATATATTGCATGTATTGTGTAGCATAAGCTTATGGTTCCCTACCAAGTTTGTTTAAATAACAACCCTTGGTCAAATTTGGCCCCGGAGTTGTACATAATTATATGGAAAATTAAAAAAAATCTTCTTCTCTGTAACGACAAGAGACATAAATCTAACAGTTTGCATATGGCATAGGTTTATGGTTCTCTACAAAGTTTGCTCAAATGGTACCCCTGTTATTGTTTATATTATTGTATTGTGTTTACTAAAAAGAACGCCAATTTATTGAGCCAGAAAAACCCTTACCTCTCAGGTGAGCGCCTTGTGGCCTTCTCTTGAGCCTCTAGTTCATTTCAAATACTGAAGAGTACTGTATGTTTTCCCTCCACACTCTTCAGATACTAAGATCGTAAGTGCCGTTTCAATGAACATGAAGAGTACTGTCTGTTTCCTTTCCCTACATATCAGATAATATTATCGCTGTCATGGTCTGGTTTCTTTCCCCTTACATCAGACAATATTATATTTGATTCCTTATCATTGTACATGAAGAATACCTTTTCTCTCCCCATATCGTTGGTGCCTAATCATGTTTTTGTGAAGAGTAATGTTTGTTGTCTCTACCCACACATCATATAATAGTATGGTGTTTGACTTTTCACTGTACAAGAAGACTATTATCTGTTTAATGTGCTCACATAAAATATAATATTTAGTTAGTATCTTAAAATTCTAGAGTAAAGGTTCCATGTTCATCTTTATATGCATACCTAATTCGGGATGGCTACACTTTTCATACTATCGACATTTTAAATATTGATTTCAGCTCATTTCGGGGCTAGATGGCATGAGCAACAGCCATCATATTTCGCCACCATTCATATTAAACCGAGACTGCAATATTTTAATGTTTATCATATTCGGCGATTTCCAGATGTCCCTTTTATAGACCATTTATATATCACATTAGCGTTGCCTGTGCAGTGTGGCGGCGATAAAACGTCCCCCATGTTTGCAATCAGGACTGTTATTCTTTCCGATCGTGGAGTTCGGTGTTCATATACAGATATCGGTGTTACATCCTCAAATTATTAATTTCTTACTTTAATTTCGAATAGGTGGTTAGACTACTCCAGCATTTAAAGGTTCTGAGTATTGTTTAATCACCCTTAGGATACCTTTGGATGCTTTTTAATTTAATTTTGTTAAATGTTGCTTGTGATACGCAAGTTTCATAAACTCTACTCCCAACTATATTCAATTTTATTTATTTCACCACTTGATATCTTGTTTAGGGCAAACCATTATGTTATAAACTGGGACCATACTCCGCCGGCTGGCCATGACATGGTATGAAAATACTGCATTGAAGGTTCCGTGCCCACTGTCATATGAATACCATCTTCGAGATGGCTAAAATTTCGTACTATTGACATTTTAAATATTGAGTTCTGCTCAACTCGGGACTAGAGGGCATGAGCGATAACTAGCATTTTTCACTACCTTTCATGAACAGTCTCAGTCAATCCGAGAATGCATGAGTTTAGATTTATCGTGTTCCGCGATTTCCAAATTTCTCCTTTCATACTCTTTAATCATTGTACACGAAGAACACTCTCGTTCTTCCTACGTCCATTAACCCCAGCTATTTGTATAGTTTGTTCCTAACGGACAGTATTGTGTCTCCTATTCATATGATGTACAACAATACATTTTCCAGCCCGACTACTCTAATTATCGTGCATAATTGTAAATGCAGCCATCCATAAATTTGCTGCATTGACATAATTAACAATTGTCAGATATTGCTGAATCACGCATAAGATGGGTGGAGATGTCCTATTTGTTGGACATTGTAGTGTGAACGTTTTGATCATGAGACCTTTATATTGAAATATTCTCAGTTGCAAAAGAAAGTTTACACTTTGAAACTTTGAAAAAATTACTTTAAACCCCTATTCTCTTTATCAAGCGACACTCCCTGAATGTTTCAACCTATTGAAAAACCAATGACAACATGATATTGGCAATGGAATGATAAAAATGTTGGTACCAAACATGACATATTAATTTTGGAATTTATACAATTAATTCTAAAAATATCTCAGTGCACACTTTCTTTCGCAACTAGGCTGTGTACACTTTCGTTTGGAAGTCAGTATAGATGAGAGGTATTTTTGTCAGATCAGTGTAATATACATTATTAGAAGGATTATTTTAGGATTAGTGTGAAAAAGGAAAAACAGACAGAGAGTCTTTGTTTTATTCACGAGATGGCATCTGAAATCGTATGGATAAATAAAGACAGTCGAATTCATATTAATGCCGAAAACATAAGGCTATACCGGATGCCGAAGCTATGGGAATCATAGCTCTTGTTGTTTTATATTCTGTATTTACCATAACTATGACTCGCTCCGTTTATATATAAGGTTGGAAGAGTATGAAGCACGTCTCAAGTGCACACTTTACGGCGGTGCATAAACAAATGCCGTCATTCAATTGATTACAATTGATTAAATCTTTATCACCACATGCATAATTCTCACCAACAATAAGAGTAACATGTCGATATAAAGCCATTTTTTTGTAATAACTATCTGTTTCTTTTCATTTGTGTAGCCATTGTTTACCTCTCGAAATTATAGCTAAGAAAAAAACACACAGTTAATTGTAGTATCTCCATCTCTAGTGGCACCAGCCGGCTCACAGAACTACGGCTTAGAGACCCATATGAAGGTGGGAGGACCTAAGTTTTCATATATGGCAATTTTGAGATAACTGATGCATTATTTGTGTGCATGACGTGTACTGATGCTTGTTACAGTTCCTCATACTTATTACTGTACCAGTGTACATGAGATGTACTGATTGTCCCTTCTTTTAATCTTAATATATTTTCATTATACTTTCATTTCACTTCAAAACAGGTAATATTACAGTTTATTTATTGTAGAAGAAAAGTACTCTCTGATACCAACATCAATTGGAGCTTCGTATTTTTCATTAAAAGTACTGTATACTCATGCCCCACTCACGCCCAAAATATATTATACTTTGTGCCTTATTATTCAGGAAGGATACACTATGTGGTGAGGTTACCGACAAAGTGGTGTTTTATCAGGGCTCATGTGACAGTACAGGGGTGGACGCGGCCGTTGTAAAGGTAACTGCACGTTCTCCTGAAGACGGACAATTTATCTGGGTCAGAAAGGAACAATTAAGTTTTGCAGGTAATGGTTTGAGATTTTATGACATACGTAATTTAATAATGTTTATGAATCAACCTAAAAGTATATAAATTGTTTGGTTTTTAACTCGGCTATGGTCCCATCTAACATTTGCGACACTTTTTACCTATACAAAACAAAGACACTATTTTACTTGTAACTTCCAACGTATACAGCTTTTCTAGGGTTTCACAAGATATAAGGTAAGCAAGCAGTGTAACATGTACAGTTTTAATATGGCATTCAAGCCAGTTTGTACGTTTTTACGCAAGAGTAACATAGCTTCTGAAGGAAACTGTTATATCTGAGTAGGAACAATAAATAAAAACAGTAATATACTAAGTCACGAGAGATGTCAGGTGGTGGGGGTTTGGGGGCATAAGCCACTTGCGATTTTTTACGTCCGTTATTTGCTCATAAGGTCACTTATATGTATCCAACTAATATTTATCTCTCGATTTCAAATGATTACATGCATACCAAAATACATGATAAGAGAAATGAATTTAACTTTGACATTGTCAAGTATACACATTTAGATGGGGAGGTACCTCGTGCTACATCATACAGGGTTTATATAATTCGTTTTGCTAGGGCATGTAGCGATGTTAAGGATTTCAATTATCGAAATCAAGTTATTACAATTAAACTTCTTCAGCAAGAATAACGTTATCATAAGCAACGAAAACCAACTGGAAAAATGCAACACCAACCTAAAGACATTTCTGCGACTAGGAATATTACAACCGTTATTCTAAGGAGATGCAATTTATAAACTTCGGAAATTAACGGGCCTGACGGATTTCCTGACCACTTTACAAAATAATCGCCTTTTGATTTAAACATATTTTATTGCCATATATGTACAAGTACAATGCAATCGGGTCGGGCCACAAGTGCTACCCACATTAGTTACGGCCCTTCCCTACAATGTAGTTTTAACAAATATAATGAATGACAATTGCTATTAACACGTATCAATAAACTGGATTAACTACAACTTGATATGTAGTAGAAGATGTTAAGATAATAAGAAAATAGAAGAAAAAAAAAGAATTAAAGAAAAAGTAGAAGTGGAAGAAAGAATAATGCAACACATTTAACATTGCTCGGGTTGATTAGACAGATAAAATGTAATGGCAAACTTAAGTAAATCGATGACTATCTCTAATAAAATTTTGAACAGAATTAAAAATCAAACCATTTTCTTGTGTTGTAAGATCTAATCTTCCAAACAATAATGTATTTGAACTTAAAGGATAAAACGAACGTGTTGACTGGAAAAGTTCGAGCCTTTCAACATTGAATTGGTAACATTCAAAGGAGAAATGATTTGCATCTTCATTACCCTGACCGCAAATGCATTGAGGCGATTCGCGTAAATGATTTTGAAAAATGTCATTATTGAGATTACTACATGAATTTCTTATCCTAGCATGCATAACAGAAAAGAAACGTACACCAGAAAAGTAAAAACTAGGAACATTTGAATTAGTAAACATTATTCGCATAAGCTGACCTTTGAATGTATTTAATGAGCCTGAATTTCTAATATCTAAAGGTAAATCATTCCAGAGTTTCATAGCTGATGGAATAAATGAATTCATAAAAATAGAGGTTCTGACTGAAGTCTGCGAGAAATTTTCTGCGTTCCTGAGGGGATATGGAGTTTCTTCCGCTACGGTTCTTGGCAGTAGATTTGCCAGGTATTCAGGCACTGTTCCGTTTTTCATTTTATATACAACAGAAAGCTTTTGGAACTTACGCCGTTCTGATAACGTTAACCATCCTATTTCATTCATTAAATTAACAATAGATACCGAACGGGTAAGACCGGTCACAATACGTGCAGCTTCATACTGTATTTTTTCAAGTTTATTTTTTTTTCATATTCGGTGCAGCCATCCCAAACAATAGCAGCATATTCTAAGATTGGACGGACATACGATAAATAAATTTGATTTAATGCCTTACGACTTAGTGTAAATTTCAAAAGCCTCATAGTTCCAATGATTTTGGAAGCCGAAAGAGAGATATTTTCGATATGCATATGCCATTTGCCATCATGGCTCAAAGTAAGGCCTAAATGTTTATGGTGTTCAACAAACGACAACTGGGTGTTATCTAAAATAAGATTAGGCCGACGCTGTTCATTGTTTTTTGAAAAAAATATTGCTTCAGTTTTACTAGCGTTTAACTGAACTAACCATGTTTTTGACCAATTTGAAACAATGTTTAAATCATGGTTTAGAATACCCTCCATATCATCAATTCTTGAAGTGGATACTGAAAAAGAACTATCATCGGCAAACAAACGAGCTATGCTTAACATATTTTCGGATATATCATTAACATATATTAAAAACAAAAGGGGTCCGAGCACAGAGTCTTGAGGAACGCCCGCGGTTATGTTTTTGATTTCAGAATACGCGTTTCCGACAAATACTTGTTGGCTTCTATTATTAAGATAACTTTCAATCCAAGAAAGTAATTTACCATGTACTCCATTTTGCTTAAGTTTAAATAAAAGCGCTTTATGCCATACCCTATCAAAAGCTCTAGAGATATCTGCGAATACAATACACGTATATTGTTTGGCGTCAAAAGCTTGACAAATATTATGATATATATCGACAAGTTGATGAACTGTCGAATGGCCTGTGAGAAAACCAGATTGATTTTTGAAGAATAAGTTATTAATATGTAAATGGTTATAAATAAACTTATAAACGATCCGTTCAAAAACTTTCCCTGCACAACTTAGCAGCGAGATCGGTCTATAATTAGTCGAAATATATGTAAGACCTCTTTTGAAAAGTGGCATAACGTTTGCAAATTTCCAAATGTCCGGAAAATAAGATTCGTTCAACGATCTATTATATAAAATACAAAGAGGTTTGCAAATCGTTACAGCTGTTTCTTTCAGTACTTTTTGACTTATTCCATCGTTTCCTGTTGCTTTGTTAACGTCTAATATTTTTAAAATATCCATAATTTCTGATTCGGTAACAGAAATATTGTCTAAACAGGCAACTGTTTTTGTAACAAAATTTGGTAAAATTGCGTTCGTTTCATCGATTGAGGCAATTGAAACAAAAAAATCATTTAAACAGTTTGCTTTATCAACATCAGATACAGAGTATATTATTTCTCCGTTCTATAATGTAGTTTTTAATGGGGGTATAGTTTCAGAATGTTTGTTTGACTTAATAAGGTGTTTTAAAATTTTCCAATATTGACGAGGATTGTTTGAACTGGATTCGATTAATGTACTTTCTATATTATTGAAAAAACGTTCTTTTGCATATTTTTTTAAATTATTAACTTTATTTCTGAGACGTTTGTATGATATCCAATCCGAATTAGAACGTGATTTAATTGCGATACGTTTTTTTCGGTCACGTTGTCTTGAAGTTCGACGAATCTCAGAATCATACCAAGGTTTATTATTCGGTCGTATAGTTACTTGTTTAGAGGGTATGCATATTTGAATTAATTCCATAAACTTACTTGTAAAATCATTGCTCGCAACTTCTAAATCATTATTATGAAGAAAGGACCAATCAGTATCTTCTATGAGTCTGTTTAATTTGATAAAATCACCATTTTTATAATTCCAAACTTGTCTTGTGAATGATGATGTAATAATTTGATTAAAATTAAAACAAATGTATGTACCGAAATGGTCAGTAACATCCCGTGGTGTTATAATAATACCAAAATCATGTGCTTTAACAGAATCTGACATAACTACTGGATCAATTAAAGTTGAAGAATTGTCAGTGACTCGGGTTGGTTCTGTAATTACATTGGTGAGATTATTAATCAACATTATATCTCTCAGTTGGTGATTATTCAAGTTTAACTGGTCCTCATTTACATCTCCAACTATAATGATACTCTTTGCTCTTTCTAACGATTGCTCAATACTTAAATTAAATCTGTTCCAGAAGTCTACATTACTATTAGGTTTACGATACACAGTGCATATACGTATGGTTTCGTTACGATTTTTAATTTCAATCCATATAGATTCTGGTAAAATATGTTCGAGTTCATGTACTCTGCTGGATATTATATTTGACGAAACATACAATAAAATACCTCCAGAATTAGCAGTGCTGTCTTTCCTATAAGTAGTAACAAAATTTTCAATAAGTAAGAAATCGTCAGTTATTTCATGTGTAAGATGTGTCTCGGTAAAACACAACATATCAAAGTCAGTATAATTATCCTTAATAAATTCAAGTTTATTTCGAATGCTTCTAATATTAAGATGAAATAAAGTTAATCTAGTATCAGTTGACATTGATGGACCTGGATTTAGTTCTACATCTCCAGAAGTAATGATTAATGATAAAGCAACTAGTGCAACTTCTAAATTTAAAATACTCAATTTTAAATACTCCGTGACATTTTTTAACGTAATACGCAAACATTTAGTTAAACATGATAGTATATAAACAAAAAAGTCTAACGGTGTCGTTATAAATGTCATTTTCTTGGGAATGCCACTACAGATACAATGAAAGAGGCCAATAGTCACCCGCCAACACATTATATCGTTACCCATTGGGCAATAAAGACACTCTCAACATGTAACACATGTATATGGAGGGTGGCCAACCTAGTACAACCAAGACGCCTGAGTCAACAAACCGAGCAAGGAAATGTGCATCTACAAGGAAAGGGAAAAGAGTAGAGATAGAGAGTATCGTAAAAAAACAAACATGTAATACAAACAAGTTCATACTATTTATCGAACTCGAAACGAGCAAAGACCATACAGAAAATCAGATAACTTAAGTTAAGTTTAGTTGGTGCATTCACTAAATACTTGATAATGTGACATTTAACTAATATAAAGATTGACTTGTCATTTTCGTCATCAAAACATATAAACATAGTCATCATCCATAATTACGAAACAATAAAAATCATCATAATCATTAATATTATCGTCACCTAATTGGCAATACCATTATCATCACATCAATCCAATCATTTTCATCATCATAATCATCACTACATCAACACAATCATTTTCCCATCAAAATATTTTTCATTACATAATCATCATCACATAAACACAATTTTCAGTCTGTCAACATCGTTATCATCACAATCAACAACATCATTTCGCTGACATCTATCAAATCATCATCATATTAATATCACTTTCATTTTCATTTGAATATCACCGTTATCATCGATTGTATCAACATTAATAATAATAATAATAATAGTAAAAATCATAATCATCACCATTATCATCATTGCATCAACATTTCCATCATATTCATCACCGTTTATTTTAACAAAATAATCGCCTGAAAAGGATATTCCCTTTAGTATAACAGCGCACTTATTGCCTACTGACCGTTCCAAGTCGGTAACCTGTCTGTACCACTCTATCTGTTGTGTATTATCTTTTTTCATTGTATAGTTAATTTGCTCTTTCTTTGTGGTACAGGTCGGATCTACGGTGCCATTGTGTTTGGGTGCTGTGATTTCTATAGGACCAATATTCCTTTCTATATAAGCTACCTACACAGCAAGTTTCGTTCCAATATCTCATTTCTAACTAAAGTCATTGAGCAGAAACCATTCTCTATTTTTAATTACAGTGACCCTATCCTTGACCTCAAATGCCATCCCAAGCGTCCCAAGCATCCATTACATTATAAAACACCTACACAGCAACTTTCGTCGCAATACCACAATCATAACAGAAGTTATAGATGGAGGCCATTTTTTTAATACCAAATATTTTCTCTCCATATAAGCTTCCTACTCAGCAGGTTTCGCTGCAATAGTCACTGAGTAGAAACAATTCTTCGAGGCAAACCCTCTCTCCTGAGCAGAAACCATTTTTCTGGTTTAAGAAGCAGCGACCTTGACCCCAGTGACCCCAAATGAAATCAGAACTTTCTTTCTATATATGCTATCTATCCAACAAATTTCATCTCAACATCTCATTCCTAAGTTATTTAGTGGAAATCATTTACTATTTTTAGTAACAGAGACCTCGATCTTGACTCCAGTGACCACAAATGCAAACCCAGCCTTTCTTTCCATATAAGCTACCTACCCAACATGTTTCGTCACAATTCCTCATTCTTGTTTCCTATTTATTGTAAAAGCGACCTTAACCTTGACCCCAGTGACCACAATGGAAATCTTAACCTTCCATACCATAGCAAGATTCGTCGGAATAACTCAGTTATAACAAATGTTATTAAGGGGATAACAGGTTTCTATTAGTAGTAATAGCGACCTTGACTTAGGCCTCAGTGACTCCAAACCTTACTCGTCATATAAGCTACCTATCCAGCAAGTTTCGTTGCAATATCTCACTCCTAACAAAAGTTACTGAGCGGAAACCATTTCCTTTCTATTTTTAGTAACTATGACCTTGATCCCAGTGACTCCATTTGCAATCCCCACTGTCTTTCCATACAAGCTACCAAAACAGCAAGTTTTGTCACAATACCACATTCTTATCAAAAGCTATTGAGCGGAAACCATGAGTTTGACGCCGCCCACCCATCGAAACGATATCCGGTAATCTAATAACCAGGCTTTTCCATAGGAAAACATGATGACGAATACGTTGAGAAACATAGACCCCGTAAGAAGGAGCTCGGTCAACACCTCCATCTAAGTGGGGAACATTAACAATATCAAAATTAAAATCATCTCTCCTATTTATTATTTCACCATTTCCATTATATCAAGAACAGAAGCGACAGTATCAGAAATGGTGAATTTGTTGAGTTGAACTTCCTTCTGATAGATAGCATTAACCATAGTAGAAGAAAAGGATTGTCAATTTTCAATATGTCATCCAGATACCGAGAGCTGTCATTAAATGCTTCAGTTACATCTGCCTGAGTATCTGGTGAAAGACTACACATGGCATTTCTTTCATAGCAATACAAGAACAAATCTGCGACAAGAGGTGCACATTTCTTTCTCATAGAGATAACAATACTTTGTTTATAAACCGTAGTTCCATATCTGGCGAGAAAAGTATTTAAAAGAAAAATGAGTGCTTTATAAACTTACTTACAAATCCACATAGAATCATTGTCTTAACTGCCGTTCGTTAGTAAACATCGCTTTAATATTGTTACAGGCTAAAAATGTATTTTTATCTATAGTGAAAGTGTTTTGAATGAGATCAATACGTTTGTCTTTGATAAGGTGATGTGGTAAGATTGTTTATAGCGTTGAAAAGTACCTATAAATGAAACTAACATTTATTGCAAATTGTATAAAGAACGTCTCCTGAATTTTTAATTGTCCAAAATAAATTAATCCCCGAGTTTCTATTTGTGCGATATGGTTATGTAGATTAAAATAACATGCAACATAAATTATAACGAATTCTTGCTCTCGCTCATTCCATTTAAATATCATTAACATTACGTGGTCCCGACTTAATTCCGGCGATAGGAAAGCTTATATTACCAGGATTTTATAACGGATATTTCGACACGCGCTTTAAAAACATATTTTTTACTGAAAAATGCGATAACCTGTTTAAAATTGTCTATTAAATTATTAATTTTACAATATGCAAACTTTTTAAGCCGAAATTAAGGTTTTATTTCATACCCCAGCCAATCCCGATTTCGCTCTTAGAGACGAGGTTGGTTGGGTTATGGAAGTTAATACTCGGACCACGTAATGAACATAAATGTTTGACGACTTCCTCAAGGCTATACGGTAACATTGAAATTTTAACATTGTTCAGTCGTTATTTGAATTTATATAAACATTGTGACTAAATTAATTTATTTAAACAAATGTTTAGGATTCGAAACTCTTTCACCTCCAACATTTTCGAGTGGAAAGATCCTGAAGTTGACGGACATGACTAGTGAACAGCGTCACTTGAGTGTGCTGAAGTTTGGTGCAGAGACTGGACTTACAAAAGGTACACTATATTTGGATGGTGCGTACGTGAGGCTAAACAACCGAGAAATAAGAAAACCTGACGGATCAATGGTGGAATTTTTCAAGCAGATGGAGGTCAATACAGTAATAGGAACATCATCAAGGTTCTTCGATCTTGGTGATTCAGGAGCTCTTGTGTTCATGCCTCTGAAGGGGGATGATCTACACTGTATTGGTATGGCGGTGGGATATACAAGTTATTTATCCTGTATTGTTACACCTATTGAGAATGTGTTAGAAAGATTAGGCGGACCAGGCATGCCATTGGAGTTTGTAAACTTCCATCCAGGTCAGTAAAAAGTGTCTGTTCCAATTTATTCCCCACTCCCATCTCGCGCATATAAAGAGAGTCGGAGAGCCAGAGCCATGCTCACCGTCATATGCATACCGTGGATTACATTTTCGTACTGTTGACATTTTAATATTGTGTTTTGCTCAACCAGGGGCAAGAGGGTGTAAACGGTAAACTAGCATTTTTCGCTACATTTCATGAACAGTCTCAGTCGAAATATGTTTTTGGTATTTATCGTATTTGGCGATTTCCACATTTCTCGTTTCAATCTATTTTTATGCATATCGTAGTAGACAAAGCAGCTCATTGAAGTTTTTTAAGGACCTATATTTCAACGTTAAATTATAATTGAAAAGGCATGGACAGCCTGCTTATTTACTGCTAAAATGCTACATGACCGATTAGCTGAGGTATATAAACTGAGGCCCGAGTAACGTTTTCTCTTTGAAAAGCATTGGTATATTGAACAGTTTCTAGGGTATAGCAGTATAATATACTTCAAACTAATACTTCAATACTAATGCATTGTTTTTAGAAGGAAAACACACCAACACACAACTAGATAGACATATTTGGTATGGTATAATTGAATGTAGCACAATTATCGGTAATGAATTAGATATCTGTGATTTGCTATATATGAGTCGATATCCTATCATTGTATATCAGATCTCAAAATGTGTGATATTTAAAATATAAAACATTTTATGATATGTAAAACATAAGTATGTTATAATTTACTATAAAATGTGACGAACGTATTATTATTTGTGTTTTAAATGTACTGTATACTATATATTATGTATGTTTGTTTTTATTGAACTTGATATTGATGTACTTATATACAATAACAATACGTCTGTTTATCCTGTATCACGTGTAATACACGTTGCGAGACACTATCATTAGCCTTCGGCCAGCAGAGCTTATGGGATGGCGAGTTGTCCGTTGTCCGTCGTTAACTTTTGCCTCGTTAAGCCGATAGGGACTAAATTTTCATCCGATCTTTACCAAACTTTATCAGGTTGTTAATATTAATGGAAGCTCGGACAAGTATTAAAACTGCTATAATTTTGCCTCGGTAAAACGATAGGGCCTTCATTTTTCATCCGATCTTTACTAAGCTTTACCAGATTGTTAATATCAATGAAAGATCGGACAAGTTCGTAAACCAGCCAAATCAGACCAGTAACGCCAGAGTCATGTTCTTTGATTTAGTAAAAAAGGCTATATTTTGCCTCGTTAAGACGATAGAGACATCATTTTCCATCAGATCTTTACCAAACTTTACCAGATTGTTAATATTGATGAAAGCTCAGTTTTTAGTTCGAAACCAGGCAGTTTTTAGTACGAAATTCAGGCAGATCCGACTAGTAACACCGGAGTTATGGCCCTTACTTTAGGTAAAAATACTGCATTTTGCCACGTTAATACGGTAGGGCCTTCATTGTTTTTATCCGATATTTACCAAACTTTAACAGATTATTAATATCAATGAAGGCTCGGACAAGTTCGAAAACCAGCTATATCGGACCAGAAACACCAGCGTTATGTGCCCTTGAATTATTGAAAAATGCCATTTTCAGCCTTGTGAACACTCTAGTGCCTTCATTTTGTATTCGATCTTTCCCAAACTTGGGCAGATTGTTGATATCAATGAAAGCTCGGACGAATTCGTAAACCAGCTAAATCAGACCAGTAACGCCAGAGTCATGTTCCTTGATTTAGTAAAAAAGGCTATATTTTGCCTCGTTAAGACGATAGAGACATCATGTTCCATCAGATCTTTACCAAACTTTACCAGATTGTTAATATTGATGAAAGCTCAGTTTTTAGTTCGAAACCAGGCAGTTTTTAGTACGAAATTCAGGCAGATCCGACTAGTAACACCGGAGTTATTGCCCTTGCTTTAGTTAAAAAACTGCATTTTGCCTCGTTAAGACGATAGGGCCTTTATTGTTTTCATCCGATCTTTATCAAACTTTAACAGATTATTAATATCAATGAAGGCTCGGACAAGTTCGAAAACCAGCTATATCGGACCAGGAACACCAGCGTTATGTGCCCTTAAATTATTGAAAAAAGCCATTTTCAGCCTTGTGAACACTCTAGTGCCTTCATTTTGTATTCGATCTTTCCCAAACTTGGCCAGATCGTTGATATCAATAGAAGCTCAGACGAGTTTGAAAACCGGCCAGATCGAACCAGTAATGGCCCTTTTTCAATATTTGGTAATGTACACTGGAAACCCCAGGGATCGTGGGTTTAGATCTCACTGGAGGCGGGTTTTTTTTCAAAAGAAGCCTTGGTTCATGGGTTCAATTTTTTTAATTACTATTATTATTAAAAAATGTTTAGTTATTATTTTTTTAATCATCCCAATAAAACGGGACAGTGTAAATAAAGAAATCACCACCATGAACTATTATTTAACCAACAAGGCAACATTAATAGGCAATATAAGTAAAACACAAAGATGCTCGTGTATATATAAATACAAAACAAAAAATAGCATAAAAAGCCTAAAAAGCCACAAAGTAGGTACTCAGTGACTTTGCAGAAGCCAGAGCAACAAGAGAATAAACCATTGAGGGCACTACAAGACAAGATTGCAGCAAAGTATCAAACGTTATCGTCCTTTTAGGCTTTAGGTAAACGTCATCGTAGGGTCAGCGCACAATTAAAGAGGAAAGCATAGTGCAAAATGATAGGGTCATAACGTCTTTTGATAAAGAAATATAAAAAGATCGGACAGGGAAAGTAGCATTAAATGAGGACAGTCAACCACAAAACACTGAAACAAACACGCAAACAGACAAACAAGAAGGCAAAAGTAATAATAAATGCAAACGACATCACAAACACAAAAGGGTTGACAATAGGGCTACCGCCTTGGAACGGTCAGTGGCAAAGTAGGTCACGGGGGGTTTAAACCGGTTCGAGGGTGCACCAAACCTCACACTTACCCTACTGTCATCCCAGGATCAGCGCACAATTAAAGAGGAAAGCATAGTTGCAAAATGATAGGGTCATAACGTCTTTTGATAAAGAAATATAAAAAGATCGGACAGGGAAAGTAGCATTAAATGAGGACAGTCAACCACAAAACACTGAAACAAACACGCAAACAGACAAACAAGAAGGCAAAAGTAATAATAAATGCAAACGACATCACAAACACAAAAGGGTTGACAATAGGGCTACCGCCTTGGAACGGTCAGTGGCAAAGTAGGTCACGGGGGGTTTAAACCGGTTCGAGGGTGCACCAAACCTCACACTTACCCTACTGTCATCCCATTAAAACAGGACAGTGTAAATAAAGAAATCCCCGCCATGATCTAATCTCTAACCAACAAGGCACCACCAATAGGCAATATAAGTAAAACACAAATATGCTCGTGTAAATATAATACAAAAAAACAATAGACTAGAAAGCTACAATGAAGGTACTCAATGACTTGGCAGAAGCCAGAGCAACAAGAAAATACACCATTAAGGGCACGACAAGAAAGATCATAGACAAACATCAAACGCCATCGTCCCAATGGGCTTTAGGTAGGCGTCATCAAACCTTTTAACAAGTTTAACAAAGATAGTATGAATGTGATAATGACCAAGGTTCTTACGAAGTCACCATCTTTTATATTGATTAATCATGTATAGTAGTGGTATCCAGTCTGTTTATAATTCATCACATGTATTACACCTTGCGAGACATTAGTCTCTCTTATTTTTGTTTAATTTGATCCAGACTGGTACTGTATAACATACGATTATGCTTTTATTAAAGTATTTTTCATAACAGCAAGTCTGTGTATACTGCATCAAATGATGTTACACGTTGAGATACACTAGTCTTATTTGTGTTTAAAATGTTTGATCCAGACTGTTACTTTATATTGATTAATCATGTATATTAGGGGTATCCAGTCTGTTTATAATGCATCACATGTATTTGACGTTGCGAGACACTAATCACTGTTATATGTGTTTAAAATATTTGATCCAGACTGGTATTTTATATTGATTAATCATGTATAGTAGTGGTATCCAGTCTGTTTATAAATTATCACATGTATTACACGTTGCGAGACACCAATCACTGTTATATGTGTTTAAAATATTTGATCCAGACTGGTATTTTATATTGATTAATTATGTACAGTAGTGGTACCCAGTCTGTTTATAATGCATCACATGTATTACACGTTGCGAGACACTAGTCTCTCTTATTTGTGTTTAAAATGTTGGATCATGACTGGTAGTATATAATACTATTTGTGTTTTTATTTTATTTACTTGCTATTAAATTAAGTTATTTGCAGTAAACTGAGTCTGTTTGTAATGCATCACATGGTATAACGCGTTTCGAGGCATCATTCTCTGTTATGTGTGTTTAAAATGTTTGATCCAGACGGTACTGTATATTTGTGTTTTTATTTTATTTTTCTATTGATTTATATTTACACAGTAACACTTAGTAATTATATATAGAGTTTTGTCTCAGCGAGTTGGTTCATATAAGGACCTATTTCCCAACGCTAAATGATCATTGAAAACGCGTGGAAAGCTTGCTTATTTACTGTTAACATCATGCTAGATGACCGGTTAGCTCATTACACTGGACACAATTCCTACTTACTCACTTTTGTATTTTAAGTATTTTTCTTAGTTTGAATATATTTTGGAATAACTGTGTGATAAGTATTTTGTTTTGACCAATAGTTTGTAAAATATTTATTTTTTTGTTTAAATTGTTACATCTTTTGAGAGTTACCGTCCATTTATATGAAACAAATGAAATGTGCCGATAAAACACATAACATGAATCAAAGTTCGCTTAAATATATTAACATTTAAAAATTGGTAGGAAATAATATTTAAAAAAACATGAAGGTTTTACCCATTTAGTGCAGATGTTCTGTCTATAATAAAAAAAACACATGGATAATCCTACATTACCTCCCTTTTAATTGAATATCGTTTGAAATTTAAGTAACTGTAATTCAGCGTTAGCATCAAATATTTATAAAATTTCTTTTGCAAACGCATTTCTAGTAGTAATGCTAAAAACATTTTATCTTAATATATAAATCATTTTATTTGGCGTATTTTATAATAAGGAACATCGAGCGCAGCACTAATTCAACTAATTCAAAAATCCTTAGTACCCTGTATATGTGTTATAATTTACTTTTAAGAAAGCAAATCGGCTTGAAAGTTTTTAAACGTGTTCATGCAATCAGAGCAGACGATTGTTTTAAACTCGTTATTTTGCAGTTAAACTGTATATTCAACCAAGCGTGAAAGAGAATATTATTGACAAATTCTTAGGTGGGTACTTAGGAATTTTGACTAGTACATAAACTGAGGTCCGAGTAAAGTTCTCTCTATGAAAATCCTTGGCATATTGAACAGTATCTAGGGCATAACAGTATATAATACTTACACTTTACTTTTATAAAAAAAAGCAAATTAACAAGTAAGCTGTATTACATACAAACTGCGGTGATAATTCATTGTTTTCAGAACAAACATAAAACCAAAACATAACTAATGAAACATCTGCTTTTATGTTTTAAGTGGCTTCATACAAAAGCTGTATTGTGAGGGCCTCATCATCTGATACAAAATTGAATAACACACTTTTCTCATGCAATTGTATGTCTAACAGTGATTTACAGTTACCTATACAATTTTCTCTCCCCCCGCCCGCTAAACAAATACAATAGGCTGGAAATAGATCCTTAGACGTTGCACATAGGGGTTTTGGAATAACTAACGAGCTCTGACAGACTCTATCTATTTAGTATGTGTAGTTAGTAACCCAGTCAGAATAACAACATTTTCTAACTTCCATTAATTGGAAGTTAGAGCATGGTGTAACTCCGTTTAAGTTAATCTGAATTAAATGATTTAATGCTTTGCGTTTTTCATCAATGGAAATTTCACCAACCATACTACAATTGTGTTTATCCTGCATCACATGGTATTACAAGTTCGAGACATCAATCTCTCTTAAATAGTTACTCGGTCTGTGTATACTGCATCACGTGTATTACACGTTGCAAGACATCAGTCTCTCTTAGTTGTGTTTATAATATTTGATCCAGACTAGAGCCGTATGTGGTTTTTATTTTACTTATTACTATGTACAGTACCGAAAATATCCAATCTGTTTATATTGCATCACATGGTATTACAAGTTGCGAGACACCAATCTCTCCAAGTTATATACTCAGTCAATGTATACTGCATCGAATGTATTACGAGACATCAGTCTCTCTTATTGTTTAAAAGTTTGATCCAGACTGGTACTGTATATTATCAGATTTGTTTACTGTCTAATTGTACTAGTTTTCTAATAAGTCTTGTGTTTCCTCATATTAAAGCATATGCAGTACACACATGGTAAATGTACAGATATCATTTATAATAAAGAACTACCTAATATTGTGTCATAGTTGTAATCATTTACAGTTCAATAATCGATATTCTTCATGAATTGCAATGACGTCAGTCATCTTAGCCAGTTTAATGTGTTCTCTTGTTAAACCAAAGTTTAGCTAATGGAATCGTTATGTTTGTATTCTGTAAACATTACAAGTAGTGTCACCAATTAGTGACAAATGCCCCTGAAAATTAATTTTGGTCGAACATTGTGACTCGTTTGAAATTTGACCTCAAAGTGTGACCTTGACCGTTGACCCGATTCTTGACACGACACACCGTCTCATTGTGCTTAACATTTGTATGAAGTTTCATGGCAATTCCTTCAGTTATTTTTAAGTTATGCTAAAATGACATGATTGTTTCGTACGGAATTGTTTCGGGCGTAATAGGCCTCGGGCCAACATCACAATTTAGGCATATTGCTACCATCTGAGATGGCAATTGTTTGAAATATTGATGCCTCAAGTTAATACTTCAACGTGATAGCAATGTGGGAGATACAGCTTATGCCCTGATTTGGGGCCAAAAATGTCAAAATTTAACAAAAAGTGCTGAAAACTGGAATCATTTTTTCAAAAAATCATTTTTTGTTCATGTTCATTAAAGGTCTTCATCATGATCCCTGCATTGTTTCAGGTGCTATCTCGCTCGCATCAAAAGAGCAGTGGCAGACAAACAATAACGTGGCTCTAGCGTAAATGGAGTTTCTACGATAGAATTTGCAGCAACTCTGCAGTTCAGGGTGAGAAGGTTCTAGGCCCAGTTTCCATATTTTATCTCAATGTACATGGAAGATGAGACTGGCATGTTCATGCCTTTTAGGCGCCAAATAACCTTTTCATGTGTTGGTGCGCCTTAAAACCCCAATTCAATTCAAAAAAGCAATAAATGCATTAAGGAGAATAATTTTGTTTAAAAATTGTATTAAATACTTGTGTATACGAAGTGTATAGATTTCTTAGTTCAAGTCTGATTTTTTCCAATATTTTCGGTAAAAATCGCTCAAAATTTAACCCCAAAAATCACCGTTAACGGGAAAATATTTTTAAAAAGTAATCTTAGGACTATTCATTCTTTATTTCTTTTTAAAATTATTAAAAATGCTTCCTTTTACAACATGCTTTAGTTTCATGTGTATATAACCAATAATATGCCAGACAATTTGGGGTAACAAACTTCAAAATTGAACAAAACTCTCCAAAAACTGAAATAGTTTGTCTAAAAAGCAACGGATGCATTTCAACTATAATATTATACCAAAAACATGTTAAATATATCTGCCTACATTTGCGTATAAGTTTCATAGCCATAGGTTTATTATTTTAAAATATTTTAGGTAAAAACATTCAACATTTATCAAAATTCGATGAGAACTGGAATAGGTATCTAACATTAATAGACGGCTTTTCAAAGTGTTTTTAGAAACCATGTAAAGCGTTTCGGTCTACAAGATTTACTAGTTATATTTTTTTATATTTCCCTTATTATCTTCTATAAAGGTGTGCTCTTTGTTCCAGTTCCATATTTTGATCATTTGTTTAGAAACCCAGACAACATGTTTTTAACAGAATAGGTGTAAAACCATGTTTATTTTACTAATGAATAGTAGCTGTTGATAGCGTTGTATTTAATTATTCACGGTATCAGAGGATACTTACCTCTGAAGTGACCCCTGATTTACAAGAAAATTCATATTGCATAGTAGTATGTGCTATCCTATCTTACGCACCAGGGTCAATATTGGAATATTGCGTCCGATTCCATTCAAAGTATATGGTATATTAAGTATCGTTTTTCATTTCTTTCTAAGATTTATGAAATTTCATATGGGTATATTTGAACCTTAATCTAAAATTACTGCACACTAATTGTGTTCGATAGTTTGATACTGTGTTTTCAAGCCTGGTGCATGGGCAACACGATTTCTTCAGTAAAATCATCGATGTTTATGCAAAATCGATAGAAATTCGAATTTGCTACTACGGGGCATTAGAAATTCCTTTAAGCAGGTTAGTTTCGCAAGACGGAGGAGCTTCTTAGAAGTTAAGATACTCTTCCAGTTGTTCGTTTCAGACCTCTTCTCTTCTCGGAAGCTATGCCGTCTCTGCCGATTTGAAATATGAAGAGACGGCAGAGAAGAGTTAAATAGCAAAGATGGCGGCGAAACAATTCAGTAATTTTGTAGCAAACGAAAATAGAACCATACATTTTTTTCTCAAATAATTTAAGAATCAGAACAAGTATTCTTACCTAATGTTTTATTTTTCAAATAAAAATTCTTAAAAAAACACAACAGTGGTCAAGTTTTCATGCTTTTAAAGCCACAATTGACCCAATTATAAAAAATGCGTGTTCAATTAGTCAAAAATCCTCTACCTCTTCTAATGTGCGTTCGATTAAAACAGTGCTCGGCCTTCTTCTATCCTCTTCTATATATACTTTGTACTTCTCTGCCCAGCAAAGACCAAACGAACCGGCTATATTAGTACACTTATACGTTGATGTGGTGATTGTCGTAACTTGGGTCCCACTTGTATGCTCAGAGTACATTTCTGTACTTATGCACACTTATTACGTTATATATCAAACTGATATCAAACATTTACTAATGCGTAACCCTATGTACTTTCCCTATGGTCGCTCCGGTAGACATTAAAACATTATGAGAGACTTTCGTATATAGATTTATACAAATATACCCTTAGTACGCAAGTGAGGACCCCGGTACGACAACGACCATTTCAGATGTTGGAGTCAATTCTCGGGTAGTATTGCTGGCGTTTTATATTTACCGGTTCATAAAAGATGACCAATGACATTCTATTATACAGTCACATTTGACAGAAAAAATTGAATATAAGAAGCTTATGTATTATGTAAATACATTGTCAGGGTTGTTTTGAAACCTCTGCTGATCAGGCATGATTCTAAAGAACCACTAACTGTCTATATCATATATGCTTCCCTTTCAGTACAATAACACGTATATATATAATAAACAATAATACACTAAATAACACAGAATGCACTATTGACACTAGCTACAGTGTTATTTACAGAACTAACACGCTTATCCATCTCAAATGGGCAGTCTAGCTACTGAACCAGCTTTCTCAGTTACATGGAATGTTCATTGCAAGCAGGACCAAACAATCCAATCAAATTGGAAGTATACCAGTAGACCAAGTAGTAGAGAAAACTGTATATAAATACATCAAGACTGCCGGAGGCACAGTAGGATTCAGTCTTAAACCCGGGGCTGTTTGCCGTTATTATCTCACCTCAGAGTGTGTTCATAATCATCTATTCGAATGTTAGAAATGCTGGTGTCTAGAACAAATACCTTCAAACGATAAAACAATACAAAAGACAAGAGGGATCTAAAAGCTGTAAACGTGCTCACTCAAAGGGGATCACGGTACTATAGTTAGCAAACGGGGAATATGACTGAATAGTCTGATATAGAAAACAATTTGCTAGAATCACACAAAACTGGACAAGATAGCCATTGAAAGGTTGGAAAAGTGAAAAGTGACTTGGAACAACCCTATAGTATCGCAAGCAAAGTTTCGTGACACAATAAGTAAGCTTAATTTTAAGTATTAAGTCCACTGAACAAAATTATAACTTCAAACAAAGCAGGACATATATAGTTCTGAAAGCTGATCGTAAACTATGTGCAAAGCTGATAATAGTAGCATAAAATAGACTACAAATGAAAGATGAGCTAAAACATACACTTCGACCTGTTTTTCGGCACCACTGGGTTGCTTTGGTGAGTCCTGAGGCAACTCTAGCATCATCCATAGGATGGGGACGTAAACCGGGCGGTTCCGTGTATCGGAGTTTGTCCTCCGAGAACGTAAAAGAACCAGACACAACTACACAAAATATAGTAGGGCATGGTTCCAGATTACTTTGTCGTTCCCCCTGTCTCTAAATCAGCTCGATATATAATAAAATGTTTTGATAAGCAATTAAAACAATTAAATTCCTTGGCTCTCGTGATTGGAGAGGGATTCCTGAGAAAAAAAGCAACTTGCACATTTTAGACTGGAGAAAAATGTCAAAGATGATGAAACCATTCCTGATCAATCCGAATACAGTATTGATGGAATGAATGAGCTTAGTGTAGGAGACATGGGTAGACCATACAATAGATTATGCTATAAAGACAGCAAGAAGAACGAAGACGATATATCCGCTATTATAATTGCACATGTAAACAAATTCTTTATACGATGCTTACGGATGGCGGGAGGTGTACAGTAATGGTTCTACCCAGGAAACGTCGGTGGTCTGCCTCCACCACAAAAAAAAGATAACCTTACATGTGTTGAAAATGACGTAAAACACCGTACAAACAAACAAACAAACAAACAAATTCTTTCTAAAATAATAAAATTATAATAAGGAAATTGTTCAGACATGGTAGACAGAAGCTTTTAACATAACTTTTCAAACGCAAGTTTACTTTGAAAGGCACCCATTATTCTTTAGAAAAATATTCCAGTTTTCAGCAATTCTTGTTAAGTTTCTCCCAATATATTGTAAAACAATAAAACTAATATAATAACTAGGAAATGTAAAAACGTTGTAAACAGAAGCATTCATAGAGTTTGAAACGAAATTAAACTTTGAAATGAATCCATTCGTTGTAAGGATTTTAGAGAATTTTGTTCAATGTTGTGCTATTTTACCCCAAAGATGAGTTTCAAAGTAATAGTTGTATGCACATGCAACTTAATCAGCTTGTAAAAGAAAGCATATTTAGCAATTTAAAAATGAAACAATAGTTGAACATTTTTCCACTTTTCTGTGATTTTTGTCTGTTTTTAACGCTTTTTTAACCAAAATATTGAAAAATATTCAAAATCTTACTACGAAATTGATACATTTCATAAACATATGTATGTTACAAATAGTTTCATCAAAGTTAAATATTGTAATGAATCCATTGATTTTTTAAAAACATATTCCAGTTTACAGCACTTTTTGCTTAATTTTGACATATTTGGCCAAAAAACATGGAATAATCTGTGTATCACGCAATGCTATCACGTTGAAGTAATATATTTAGGCATCAATGATTTCAAAAATAGTGAAACGACGAATGAAAGAACGTACGGACGGACAGTGCATAAAAAGAGAACAGGGTATGTCGTTTTATTTCATTTTTTATTAAATCTTCGAAATAGTATGCACTTGCTCTTTGCCCAATAGAAAGCGACATACATACAGGACACAATGCAGTTATATAGCATAATTCCATGTTACGTTCGCTTGAAAAAAAAGAGACGTCAAGTCCCGTCCATCGGTCCGTCGTCCCTCCGTAAACATGTATGCGGTTTAACTTCAAAAGAATAAGAGTATGAATATGGACCTTGTGAAACGGCCGAGCACGACACATACGACATATTGCAGTCTCGGTTTGATTGAGACTGTTCATGAGCGGTAGTGAAATATGCTAGCTACCGCTCAGGCCCTCTAGCCTCGGGTTGAGCAGAACTCAATATTCATAAAAATCAACAGTACATAATTTTAACCATCCCGAAGATGGCAAGCATATGGCGGTGGATATAGCAATATTTGTATCTTTATTTCGAAGATCCAACGGCGTATGTTCCCAGGATCTAATACAATTGTAGGCCCCGAAGAGCGAAATAAACAAAAAGGAAGGAGCAGCGGTTAAGAAGTCTGCGTATCACAAGTAACAGCCAAAAGACTAAATTAAAAAGCAGACAACCTATCCTATGAGTGGTTAAACAATACCCAGAGCCTTTTATCGGCCGGAGTAGTGGAACCACCGAATTGAAAATTAAGTAAGAAAACAAAAGAAATTGAAAATACCATCGATCACTAAATATAAGTATCGGGCTCAGCGATCTCCAAAGATCGAATGAATAACAGTACTGATTGCAAGCGCGGGAGACATTTTACTGCCGCCACACTGCACAAGCAACGCCACTGTGCTAAAAAAAAGGGTATGATAATGGACCTTTGGAAACGGCCGAGAACGACACATACGAAATATTGCAGACTCGGTTTGATTGAGACTGTTCATGAGCGGTAGTGAAATATGTTAGCTACCGCTCACGCCCTCTAGCCCCGGGTGGAGCAGAACTCAATATTCATAAAAATTTAATAAAAAGTACAGAACTCACTCTTATGAAACCTTATGGGTACAGTGCCCTTCGTGAGGAAAAAACATGTTTTGCTTTGGGGTCAGTAGTTAAATGGTCAAGATCGCCATGAACTTATATGGACATACGCATTCTGTGCCATAACATTGAAAGCAACCCTAATTAAACTGTATACGTGTAGATATATTACAACTTATGAGAGTAGAAACCCTAATGACTTTGGGGTCAGTAGCTCAAGGTCGCCTACAACGTTTATAAAAGCTCTAGTATTGCATATATTATTATTTCTCAATTTTAAGACGGACCCATAGACTCCCACGGAAAGTCTGGTGTATCTCAGTTCAATTCTGCAATACAATGTTCTGCAGATGCAGGAATTGAAAACCGCGACGTGGCCTATTGGTAGAAAGTCTGGTGTATCTCAGTTCAATTCTGCAATACAATGTTCGGCAGATGCAGAATGGAATTGAAAACCGCGACGTGGCCTATTGGTAGAACGTTCACCTCGCAAGCGGGAGGTCGTGGGTTCAGTACCCGGCCGGATCATACCAATGGCACTAGTAGCTCCTTTGCTCAATGTTCTGCATATAAAGGGTAGTTATACGACTGGTCGGACTGGTGTCTGTATACTGCGACTGGGTAGGGGTATCATGTCACGTGTATATGGCGTGGTTTTTCCAGTGTGGCAGCACTATAAAGCTGAGCGTTGAACTTAAAGCTACAAGTGGACACGTTGAAGCATGATTAAAATATTGTGAAAAGGGACGTTAGAAAGGGACACACGGCAATCTTGAATTGTTTTCAAGCATCAAAATTAGTGTCCCGATCTCGATTTATTGATACAGTAATGACTGACTGTAAACCTACTTACGTATAATTAAATAGAATTTCGAGTTATTATTTTTAGCCTTATTCTACCATTGGTTTGAATATATTAGTTGTGCAGTATATATCAGTTCATAATGTTCGAAGACATTTTGCTTTATTCTATTCTTATAATTAATATTAATGCTTGAACAAATTCAAGTTATGTAGAAAAACTAACTGGACAACGTGAGCTTTTAAAAAATCCAGTCCCTTTAAAACCCATAGAAACATACAACATGTATTAAAATTGCTTTGATGTAATGAAAGTGGATTTTCGTCATTTTCACGTTCAAACTAAAAGAAGCAAAATCAACTTGGACACCATGTAGCCATGTTTGGTCTTTACGAAAGAGAAATATGTGCACATGTGTAAGCCCCTCATTGCGCTAAATACAGCTGCCAATTTTCTAAAATCATTAACCTTAAATCTCAAGTTCCAGTTTCCGTACGGATAGGAGTGGTTACTCTGACTTGAGATCACTTGCCCCTCACCACTGTAGTGTCGATCCCTCAGCGGCCTAGAATCTGTATGTGAGGAAGCTGTCCAGTTGGTTTGTGGAACGTCGGTGGTTCTACCCAGGGGCCCGCCCGTGCACGAAAATTGCCCGTTCGTAAATTCGTACGGATAGACAAATGGCCAGACGACGAAGGGTTAAACCTAAAGTTCATTTCATTTACACTGGTAGGAGACAAAACCATACTAATATTCCAGTGAAACAATAAAATCGCGACAGTGTGTCCTTGACATTGAAGGAAAGGACCTTACTGTTAGTCGCGACACATCGTCTCATGTATTTTTTTTGTTTTGGAATCTAGTGACTGATAAAGAAGTTATAGTCCGATACAACAGTACAGTTATGACATTCAAAGCGGTAAGTTGACCTTGATAGTGAAGGTAAAGACCCTGGTTAATTTAATGCAATTTTAATGGCGTTAAGTATTATGTTTTGTATGATCAAGTGCGCAGTTCGTATTTGTCATCCTTTATTTATCTAGGTGTACATGTAGTTCGTATTTGTCATATGTTCCGTTATATTTTAGGTGTACATGTATTTTGTGCAGGTATGTTCAGTCTGAAAGAACAGGTGGACGGACGGGCACACAAACGGAGGCGTTAGCAATACCACGCAATGAATCAAATGACCTCTGGTCATTGCTTACACTACAATCAAACAATCGGCCCAATACCCCATCGCAACTGGTACCATTAAGGTTATGTATTTTTTTGTGGGGTAGCATACTGTTTTGATCCAGATCCTTTGTTAAAACACGACACCACCAGTGTAAGAAAGGAAAATCACTTAAATGATCACCGTTTACTGAATACACTATTATTACTAGCAACAACAAAAACAAACCTGTCAAAAAAAAAACATAGGCAATGAACACCGCCATACCTACGCTGATGTACATGTAAGCTGTTTTCCCGTTCTTAACATTTTTTCTACACTGAGGCACAATGTCCAGCGCAGTTTTGTTTTCATCGAAGAGCATATGTTCTTGCACAGAGACAATTAAACAAACTAATTCACCCTTTATTTACTAAACCGTGACAATTTGTAAAGGAAACAATAATTGACCAACGCACACATATCATATTACGTTTGACTAATTAAGAATAACACAATATAGCAACAGCTTACACCGAGTTTAAAGACATGTTTAACTTCCCTACTTTATTTCGATACTTTAATCAAATTTTTTAAACAAGTATTTGTTTTACTAGTCCAGATTTTTTGAGGGTATGAGAATCGTGAGTACTTTTAGATACATCTAATATATACCGAAGTCGAACAGGCAATGTAGCATAAACATACAGGAGTGGTATGTATTGGGATGTTGGTGAGGTGATTCAAACCGGTCTTAGGGTCACCAAACCTCACTCTTAGTCTATGTCCTACCCAATTAATAACACAGAACCGCGAACATAAGGAAGTCAGGTTGTATCCTCTAATAAAATAAACAGCAGTTATAAACAATATAAGTAAAACACGAATATTTTCATGTATATATGAATATAATAAAGCATAGACAACCACAAATTAAACACACACTTGGTGGAACCTAGCGCAAAGAGAATAGCGACAGGACAATATAGGATATAAACGTCACCATCGTTTTGAGGATTTTAGCTAGACATCATCATAGGGTCCACATTCTTTCGGTTCATTGCACAATATAAACTGTATCACTCCTGGGGAATCTGTGCATTGCGAGAACAGGTTAGTGCATAGTACGAAAGGTTAGATCAATGGAATTTGTAAGCAAACATTAACGGTGTTTTTTAGTCCCCCCTCCTACCAGTGTGTCACCCTTCTGTACGTCAGTCCGTCCGGAAAACTAGATCCTACGATAACTTAAAAAGTATAAAATATATTTTCATGAAACATTTTACATATGGTAGAAGGGCATAAGGAGTTTATGCACGTTATTTAATTTTGTTGATATGGCCAAAATGTGGTTGCTATGGCAACCAAATAGTAAAAGAAAACGTCAGTCCGTCCGCAAAACTAAATCTTCGATAACTTAAAAAGTATAAAAGATATTTTCATGAAACTTTTTACATATGGTAAAAGGGCATAAGAAGATTATGCACGTCATTTATTTTGTTGATATTCCAAAATTGTGGTTGCTATGGCAACAAAATAGTAAAACAATACACACAAAATAGGATCATGCTATAACTTGACAACTATAAAAAATAGTATAATAAAACTTGGTACATAGGTAGGGGAGCATATGGAGATTTTGCACAGAATTTTATTTGGTGATATGGCCACAATTGTGGTTGGTTTGGTAACAGAATTCAGTCGTTAATTATACACCTGATTAAAGTAGGTTAATGCGTCTAGCTTTATACTCAATACATATTTGATAGGTACCTTCCTTCAAATAGAGTTATATATTAATACATGACTTGAAATTGATGTTAATTTCTTTGCGTATGTATTTGTATTACTTGTTGTATTATATTTGTAATATGTTTGTAAACTTACTGGATTAAAAAAAAGAGAATAAAAGTGAGTTATATCTTTTACAAATTTGTAAGGAATAGTATGTACCTAAACTTGTTTTGTTAAGGTTGCGAAATGTAGCATGCCTTTGTTTTTTGTCTAGTTAATAGCCTTTTGTTTGGTCTGTTCCAACAAGAACATTTACTGTCAAACATCTGACCATTAGGGGACATCATATATTGCCTACGAAATAGATGGGATCACCGTACTAAAAGTTAGGATCTCAACCGATAGCTGTTGTACGAAATATAGCGCTGATATTATCCTTTTTAAACCGTGCAACACTATCTTCCATTCTAAAACACTTGCTTGTCTACGCAGCGTACCGATTCCCCGGGAGTGTATATTGCGAATATGAATAATGAAAAAATCTTACTACCTTTGATGAAGCAATAATTAACATTTACCACCAATATAAAGATATGTGCATTGGCTAGTGTTCCATACATAACACAATGATGCGTTTTGTAAATCATGTTATAACTTACTGGTAACATAAACAAAATGCATGTATCAGTTTTGTAGCGTCCCGATTATAAAACACGATGATAATAAAATAGTAGTTTATAATAGCTATAAAAGTAAACAAGATAACATTATAATCGCTATAAAAGTACACAAGATAACACACTTGATTAGATACTTGTACTTGGTATAGATAAACACGCTGTATATTATTACAACATACACATTTTCCGCGCAACATATTGTGTATTTTAATATTGTGTACACACAGTAAACATAGAGTTATTAGGAAAGCACCAACTTGACAAACACACAAGAATATATTATCATTTATTAAAATGTTTGATCATTTATTAAATTGTTTGGCAAATATTGGGCGCGGCTCCAAATAGCGGGCTGCCGGCAACACATACATACATGATGGCAGCCCTTAAAATGTTTCACAGAAGAGGGCATGGTCCATAAGCCTGATGCCCTTAAAGAAGTCCCAAAAGGCTTAAACAAAAGGTGAAGCCCCAATAGGATTAAACAAATGACGGCATGGCCAAACAGCCTTATACCCTTAGTGAAGCCCCGAAAGGCTGAAGTAGAATACCGCTTAAGCTGGTGTTAGGGGGCGTGAGAGGTGTTGCTTCTTTCATTACTTCTCATGAACAGACTCAATAAAACCGAGTCTGCTGCTTTATTCTCTTAATTGTGCTTGTTGCTCCCAAAAGATCACCATTATCAGTATTTATTCAATCAAATGTTTATTCAAAACTGTAATTTTAAAGTATTTTTTTTCTTCATTTAATCACTTGAAAGTTATTTATTTTCTAAAGATTACAATAATGTGCACGACCGAACTAGGCATGATGCACCAACAATAAGCCTCTATAAACAAAAGAGGACATGGCCCAACAGCCTTATACCCTCAGTGAAGCCCCGAAAGGATTAAATAAAATGTTTATTCAAAACTCTAATTCTGAAGTAATTTTTTCTTACAAGATTACAATAATGTGTACGAGCGAACTAGGCATGATGCACCAACAATAAGCACCAAAATGTTTAATATTTCATGCTGTAATCCCGACCCTGGTTCACTGAAGGCCATTCTTCTGGAGCCGCACCGATCTTCTGGTATATCGTTCTGCTTCTGGAGCCGCACCGATTATCGATCTTCTGGAATATCGTTCTACTTCTGAAGTCGCACCGGTTATCGATGTTCTAGTATATCGTTCTGCTTCTGGAGCCGCACCGGTTATCGATCTTCTGGTATATCGTTCTGCTTCTGGAGCCGCACCATTTATCGATCTTCTGGTTTATCGTTCTGCTTCTGGAGCCGCACCGATTACGGACCTCTGATGTATCGTTCTGCTTTCGAAGCCACACTTGTTCTGCACCATGGATGTTCCTGAAATGATATGCAAACAACAGCAGGATCTTTTTCTTAACGTAGGATTTTTCAATTTTTTGCCTACAACAATTACGAAACAGATGAAATATGTTGAAAAATAATGTATCAACTTATTTATTGAGAAGGCAAAGAACTACATCACTAGGAAAAGAAAGGGTGAGGTGGGTGGGGAATAATTTAGTATTTTACTCAACTTGAAAAAGTACATATCGTCCGCTTTAGTTTAGGCAGGGAGAAGATGTAATGGATTGCACATGCGCAATAAAACGAAAATTACAATAGGAGAGCTAGATTACAAAACAGTGTGTGCCTCCAAATAACTCTGGCTTTTAACCAGAAATAAACCGACAATGCCAAGGTGATTAGATATATATGTTTAATACTGTTGTTATTTATTAAACATGCAAATTACATTTGTCTTAGTCTGTTATCGCCTATGTGTGAACTGCTTATAACAGCCAATCCATTAATAATTTGCCTTTCCTAAATTAAAACCGCCTGTACCTTTAAGCCATTAATGGCAATAACGCCAGCGCAGTTTATGAGTACTGATTAAATGCGAGGAGTTCGGTCAACAATGCAGGCCAATCAAGGAACGTGATACATACTGGGGCCAGCTGTACTTAGGCGCTGACTCGCATGCAAAGTAAAGTATAACATTAAAATATGCATTATAAAAATCTACACCTGATATTATCGAAATATTACTAGAGCAGAAATGATCGTAATAAACGGCAATATAAAACCTGGACCTGTTTATTATAGGATATGTCTATCTACAATCTCGGATAAAGCTGAACCTGTGGCGTTCGTGGTTCAGTGGTAGAGTGCCGAACTTGAGATCGGAGGGTCCCCGGTTCGATCCTCCTCCGCACCATGTTCGTTGTGTCCTTGAGCAAGACACTTGACCAACATTGCTTAGTACTGGTTCTACCCAGGAAGCCTGCACATAATACCCGAAAGGGGGCGATGCAGTATTAATAGATAGATAGCTTACGTTACGGGACAAACAATTATCTCCAGACAAAAAATAATATTTTTAAAAATCTGATTATCTTCAAAGCATGATGAATTTAAAGTTACAAAACCGTGGGTGCCTCCAAATAACTCTGGCTATTAACGAGTAATATCCCGTATTACTTTCAAATCGATACATTTAAACGTATGCCCTTGTTTATATGGTATAACCCCTCACTTACTATGCAGAGCGTCATTCAAGGGAGGTACTAGTACCATGTTTAGGAAGTCTTTGGTATGACCCTGCCGGATTGAACCCACAACATTCCGCATGCGCGGCGGATGCTCTACCACTACGCCATCGCCGCCGTTCACTCGCAGTCGCTCAGATTAGTTCGCATGATACTAGTGACTATATAAAGAGCACATCTGCAATAGTTTGAAATACCGGAGGTTAAGCCTAAACAACGCGTGTTTGCGATAGCCGGACATCTAATTATGTAATATATTTAGATGTTGAAAACTTGATTACGTGTGGTAGCTCAGGTAAAATTTGAATATGACCTTGTTCTGATAAATGAACTAGGTGATAACATAATCACCACTGTTTGGATAATTTAATGGAGAACAGCCGCCATTAAAGTTTCAGGTATGAATATCTTTAACAATTATACTGTTTTCTTATTATGTCGTAACTAAAATGATTTATTTGTTTATTATATTGTCGTATAATATATCGTGACTGTTTAGTACCTGGATTAAGAGTTTGTTTTTCTTTACAAGCATGTAACTTAACTAAAAATTGTAAATATGTTTGTTTGCATGGTTAATTTGGGAAGTTTAATTTGTTCCGGGCATTATTATTTTCTGTTTGTTTTGTTGTTCCTATGGCAATAGAAGTTAGTAAAATCACGAGGTGAATAGGAAGGTTTTGGAACCTTGATTTCAGGTCACATTTATTGATTGAACGATTTTGTCTTAATTTTATAAAGGATTTCACTTGTCTGCTCGAATAAACGAATAGCTTTCTGTATACACCTTGAAATTATGTTTGATATTCGTATTACACAACATTCCGAACATCTAAAAAAACAATAGCTGCCAAAACATTCAGCATACACGCACACGTGTGTATGTGTGTGTGTGTGTGTGTTAATTATAAGAGTGTGTTAGACGTTTAGTGGTTGAAACAACATAGCTTGTAGTTACATGTAGTTCGTAGTTTGACTCATGGTGATCGTGGTGTCGAGTTTGACCCATGGTGATCGTGGTGTCGAATTTAACCCCATGGAGATCGTGGTGTCGAGTTTGACCCCATGGTGATCGTGGTGTCGAGTTTGACCCCATGGAGATCTTGGGGTCGAGTTTGACCCCTGGAGATCTTGGGGTCGAGTTTGACATCATGGTGATCGTGGGGTCGAGTTTGACCCATGGTGATAGTGGTGTCGATTTTGACCCCATGGTGATCGCGGTGTCGAGTTTGACCCATGGTGATCGTGGGGTCGAGTTTGACCCATGGTGATCGTGGTGTCGAGTTTGACCCCATGGTGATCGTGGGGTCAAGTTTGACCCCATGGTGATCGTTGGGTCGAGTTTGACCCATGATTATTGTGGGGTCGGGTTGACCCCGCCCCTGGGATCATAGTCCACATAGAGTTACAGATGAAAATCGTTGTTGTTGTTCTGTCCAGGCAATTATGAGGGTAACATCGTTTTGACAAAAATAGAAATAGACAAACAACATGTATTCTTAGCTGATAATGCGTCACACATGATACGTGGTTATTTCACATCATATCGACAGAATACATATTTTATAAACGCCTTGTTAGCACGCAGAGCGTCCATAAACCCTCGTGTGCCTCTGGTTTATTGTAGTGTTATTTAAGTCTGCATAGAATAACACAATGTCACTTAAATATGTCCTGCCAAGATAAACTCGGGCATCAAGCTCAGACCTCCAAATGATCAAGGTTACGGAACCGCTCATGTCAAATCCAATGTAGTGCCATAGCTATTGTTGTCTGAGCAAAGACCCTGTCGTAGTTGCGACAAAAAGAGTAACACCGAGCATTAGAATTTCCGTACCTGAAATCTGAACCCGGAAGACGTAAATTGGTTATTTTCGTGAATTTGCGTTGACGTCGCTAACAATCGTGTTATGTGTTGACAACACATTTTAGATGTCATTGACGTTTTTAGCTCAAGTAAGCTAAATTGTTATCATTTTCTGTCTCTATATTAATTAAAAAAAAACTAACCATCCGTTGCTGGATTTCTTCTTCAACGTTGTACCTCTTCAACGTTGTACCAATCTGATCGATCCATGACCGCATATGAAAAAACGCATATTCCATGCGATAACGTCAAATGCAAATTACACCACTCTCATGAATCTTGGAACATGGGTTCATTGCGCTTGGTGAGAGGAGGAAACCTTTTCTTTCCGAGGTCACGAGGTCAAATGTCAAGGTCGCCATGACCTCATATAGAACAATATGGTATATTAGGTGCATGATTTTCCAGTCACGTCAATGACTACCACAATTCGCTGTAGTCTTCCATTAGATACTCCTAGTTCAAACCACTTGACCTTCACTATTGTTTACACGCTCTACTTGCTTTTTTTACACTACTATACCGTTTCTCAAATTTCAATAATGTTTACTTAAACTGTCAGCTCTCACAATTTGTATGGCCTTTCGCCAACACATTTATTAGTCTATGACTCAATAATGCATAATTAGGTAATTTGCAGGCTTTATGCACAGATGCTGATGAAAGTAAAGCATTTTATTTTACCAGTTTACATATAATAGGCTATGTTAAGATTTAAAATGTAAAACGGGTATTTTTATAACACTGCCATTACATTCTTCTAAAAGCTGAACTATATACTATCATATAACGTAACTTGTTAACATTGGTTTAGAGGTAATTCCTGTGCCTTTCACTAAGGGACCGACCATTTTGATTTCTGGGGTGGGGGTGGGGCCTGGCATTTTCCTTTAAGGACCGACAATTTTGATTTCTGGGGTGGGGGTGGGGGTCTGGGATTTTCCTTTCAGCCGGAATATTTTAACATTTCTTTAAAGCCCGGATTTTTATTTCGCCAAATACACCGGCCTGATTTTATTTTCGTCGACTTGAAAGCCAGAATATTTTTTTTAAGTTTTACTATTCGTAGAATAAGGAGAGCTGTTGTAGGTCTACTCAATTTCTGTTTAGACGTTGGTTTTCGGTTGTATGTTGGCCAATTATTTCAGCAACCACTGGACAGTGAAACTTGAAATATGTCATCAGTACCATCAAAGATACTGGTAGACACATGTTCCATAACTCTGTATTGCATCTAAGCAAAAGCATGCCACTTGCTTAATTTGAATTTCTGGTTTAAGTTCTTTTTTAACAAGACCATATATTTTAACCAGAATTTAGAGTCGAAAAAAAGAACATAACTTTGTTTAAAGGCAATACAGTTAATATGGAACATGTGTCTACTAGTTCCTTTGCAGGGTCTTCCACAGAAATTATTGAAAGGATAGGGGAAATTAAATTTGAATGTTATGGGGTGGGTGTGCGAGGAAGTTACCTTTCGGGTGAACAATATTTTCATGATTTATGAAGTATATTTCAACTGTAAATGAAAGAATTCATTTTGCAGGTTTATTGGTGTTTTTAAGGGATAGGGCAGAGAGATAAAAGGATAGGGATTAATTAAGGAGTAGGGGGAAATTATATTTTTGAATTAAAGGATAGGGGGAATATGCTCCTAAATGGCCTGTGGAAGACCCTGCCTTGATATTCCTAACTTTATTGAAGTGGTGTTGATGTACGACTTTCAGTTGTTAAAATATATGGTCTTGTTAAAAAAGAACTTAAACCAGAAATTCAAATTAAGCAAGTGGCATGCTTTTGCTTAGATGCAATACAGAGTTATGGAACATGTGTCTACCAGTATCTTTGATGGTACTGATGACATATTTCAAGTTTCACTGTCCAGTGGTTGCTGAAATAATTGGCCAACATACAACCGAAAACCAACGTCTAAACAGAAATTGAGTAGACCTACAACAGCTCTCCTTATTCTACGAATAGTAAAACTTAAAAAAAATATTCTGGCTTTCAAGTCGACGAAAATAAAATCAGGCCGGTGTATTTGGCGAAATAAAAATCCGGGCTTTAAAGAAATGTTAAAATATTCCGGTTGAAAGGAAAATCCCAGACCCCCACCCCCACCCCAGAAATCAAAATTGTCGGTCCTTAAAGGAAAATGCCAGGCCCCACCCCCACCCCAGAAATCAAAATGGTCGGTCCCTTAGTGAAAGGCACAGGAATTACCTCTAAACCAATGTTAACAAGTTACGTTATACGATAGTATATAGTTCAGCTTTTAGAAGAATGTAATGGCAGTGTTATAAAAATACCCGTTTTACATTTTAAATCTTAACATAGCCTATTATATGTAAACTGGTAAAATAAAATGCTTTACTTTCATCAGCATCTGTGCATAAAGCCTGCAAATTACCTAATTATGCAATATTGAGTCATAGACTAATAAATGTGTTGGCGAAAGGCCATACAAATTGTGAGAGCTGACAGTTTAAGTAAACATTATTGAAATTTGAGAAACGGTATAGTAGTGTAAAAAAAGCAAGTAGAGCGTGTAAACAATAGTGAAGGTCGCGTGGTTTGAACTAGGAGTATCTAATGGAAGACTACAGCGAATTGTGGTAGTCATTGACGTGACTGGAAAATCATGCACCTAATATACCATATTGTTCTATATGAGGTCATGGCGACCTTGACATTTGACCTCGTGACCTCGGAAAGAAAAGGTTTCCTCCTCTCACCAAGCGCAATGAACCCATGTTCCAAGATTCATGAGAGTGGTGTAATTTGCATTTGACGTTATCGCATGGAATATGCGTTTTTTCATATGCGGTCATGGATCGATCAGATTGGTACAACGTTGAAGAGGTACAACGTTGAAGAAGAAATCCAGCAACGGGATCAGGTCTTGCTTGTTAGCTCACAATTTTAAATACAGTTCCATAGGAAAATCTCTGTATTTATAAAACATCATTTACAGACTTATTCTAGTAAATGAAACAGCATTATGTTTCTAACAGTATTTAAATATCTCTGTAATATTATTTGTTTACTACATGTACTACCCTTTATTGTCTTAAGATTAGTTGTCTCCCTTACCAAGTCAACAAACTATGCTGTAAAGAATAAAAAAGCCTGATAAATAACTTCTCGCGAGTGTTTTTATGGGATGGCGAGTTGTCCGCCTCTGTCGTCCGTCGTCTGTCGTCTGTCCGTCCGTTAACTTTTAACTCGTTAAGACGATAAGGCCTTCATTTTTCATCTGATCTTTACCAAACTTTAACATGTTGTTTATATCAATGAAAGCTCGGACAAGTTCGAAAACCAGCCAGATTGGACTAGTAACAGCAGAGTTATGGCCCTTGATTTAGTTAAAATGCTCTATTTTGCCTCGTTAAGGCGATAGGGCCTTTATTTTTCATCCGATCTTTACCAAACTTTACCATATTGTTAATATCAATAAAAGCTCAAAAAAGTTTGAAAACCGGCCAGATCGGATTAGTAAGAGCGGAGGTATGGCCCTTGATTTAGTTAAAAATGCTATATTTTGCCTCGTTAAGACGATAGGGTCTTCATTTTCATACGATCTTTACCAAACTTTACCAAATTGGTAATATCAATGAAAGCTCTGACACATTTGAAAAAAAGTCCACATTGGACAAATTACACAGGAGTTATGGCCCTTGATTTTCTGAAATATGCTATATTTTGGCCTCATTAAGACGAAAGAGCCTTCATTTGGGCTGATTTCAGTAAACATTTTCAGGGATGATCAGTGTTCCGGTTAAATAATTGTGGCGGAGTTATGTCTCTTTAAAGGTTTCAATACACAAACTTTGTCCTGACTAGTTCTCCTACTCATGCCTGGATTTAAAACGAAACTTTTTAGGGATGATCAGTTCCAGGTCTAGTTGTGCAAATAAACGCCGTGTTCCTGATGAATGATTTTTGACAGAGTTATGGCCATTTAAATGTTTTAATACGCAAACTTTGTCTGGAATAGTTCTCCTGAACCCCTTGCCAGATTTCAACGAAACTTTGCAGGGATGATCAGCACAAAGCCTAGTTGTGCATATCATCGTCGCGTTCAGGTTTACAGATTTTTGATAGAGTTAAGAGCCTTTAAAGGTTTTTGATACACAAACATTTTCCGGGCTAATTCTCCGGAAAACCTGGTGGATTTCAACGAAATTTGACAAGGATTATCAGTACCAAGTCTAGTTGCCCCTATCATTGCCGTGTTTTGGTTGAATGAATTTTGGCAGAGTTATGACTCCTTAAAGGTTTTAATACACTAATTTTGTACAGACTAGTTCTCCTGAACCTCTAGCTGGATTTCCAGAAAACTTGGCAGGGATCATCAGTACCAAGCCTAGATGCGTATATCATCGCCATGTTCCGATTGAATGATATTATACATAAACTTTATGTTTAGTCAGTAGGGCGTCCACAGGCCCTCTTGGGCCTCTTGTTAGTATGCCAGACACTTAAACACTTTTATCTATCAATGGCATAATAAATCAACATTGAAATATTTACCCATATCGCCATAAAATTCGAACAAAATGTTTACCCAATTTAAATTCACTCGGATGATTTGATATAATGTCTTATTTTGTTCAGGAATGATGTCTCGTCTGCACTTGCTTGATAAATGGACTATTGTATGGACCAATTTTTGTTCACATAAAAAACAAAACAACTTTTAGAAAAATTGTACTAAATTTTTTTGAATATAAAGGACACGTTTTCTGCCATATAAGTATTCTTTCTAATATTATGTTTACATCAATAGTGTTGAATTATTATCATGTACTACATTGTTGACAAAATCACTTGACCCTTTCCCATCGATTTTGGAGTTTTTGACCTTGATGTCTAATTGATCCTAGCAAAATTTCAGGTCGGCCGGAAATTCAAGATGGCCGCCAAGGCCAAAAAACAAGTTTGTAGCGACTACTTCTTGAAAACTATAAGTGATATTGATATGGGACCTTTTCTAAAATGATCAGCATAACATGATGTTAGTTCTTGTCGAAAATCGTTTTGATTCGACGTTAAACATGGCTGCCAGTGGCCATCTTTGTTTATATAGAGTTATATAGTAAAACGTTGTAGCGACTACACTTCTCAAACTACGTGACGGAATTTCATGAAGGTTCACAGGAATGTTGCTCTTGATGTTTAGTTGATCCTAGCAAACTTTCAGGCCGGTTGGAAATTCAAGATGGCCACCACGGATAAAAATAGATTTTAAAAATAAATTATAGCGACCACTTCCTGAAAACTATAAGTGATATTGATATGGGACTTTTTCTAAATTTGTACGAGCATTTATTGATATTAACAATCAGTGCAAGTTTGGTAAAGATCAAATAATAAATGAAGGTGCCAGGGTGTTCACAAGGCAGAAAATGGCATTTTTCAAAAAATAGAGGTCAATGACCTTGAAGCTCTACTGATAGGTTTTGAAAATTAGATCAGCATTTCTGTGAAGTTTCATGAAAATCTGTAAAGAAGTTTCACAGTAGTCGTTACAAGTATTTATATATAACTCTAGGTAAACAAAGATGGCCACCGGCAACCATGTTTAATGTCGAATCATCTCGTGCACCTGCTGATGACGTCGATTACTGGGCTTGTCTCCTGAACCCCTGGCCAAATTTCAACAAAACTTTGCAGGGATGATCAGTACCAGGCCTAGTTGTGCATGTCATCACTGTGTTCCAGCTGAACTATTTTGGCAGAGTTATGGCTCTTTATAATGCACAACATTTGTCCGGACTGGTTCTCCTGAACGGCTGGCCGGATTTCACCGAATTCTGGCTAGGTTGATCAGTATCAAGCCTAGTTGTGCATATCGTCGCCGTGTTCCAGTTGAATGGTTTTTGGTAGAGTTATGGCCCTCTAAAGGTTTTACTACACAAACTTTCTCCAGATTAGTCTCTTCTGAACTCCTGGCCGGATTTCAACGAAACGTTTTAGGGATGATCAGTGCCAGGCCCAGTTGTGCATGTTATCGCCTTGTTACGGTTGAATGAGTTTTGGCAGAGTTATGGCCCTTTAAAGGTTTTAGTACACACACCTTGTCCGGAATAGTTCTCCTGAACCCCTGGCTGGATATCATTGAAACTATGCAGGACTTTGAAGGACCAAGCCTAGTTGCGCATGTCATCGCCGTGTTCCGGTTGAAAGATTATTTTTTTAGCAGAGTTATGGTTTTAATACACTAAGATTGATCAGACCGATTCTCCTGAACCCTTGACCGGATGTCAACGAAACTTGGCTAGAAAGCCTAGTTGCACATATCACCGTCATGTTTCTGTTGAATTATTTTTGACAGAGTTGTGTTCCCTTATACATAAACTTTATCCGGACTAGTTTTCGTGAACTCCTGGTTGGATTTCAATGAAATCTGGCAGGAATGATCAGTATCTACCTGGGTACTTGGGGGGCTTGCAGTAATTTATGTTCGACTGCCATTTTGCTTAATGCAGGGCAATGGGTTTTGTCATATGTGCCACAACAACGAGTAGCCAGTAGAGCGATACAGGCCCTCTTGGTCCTCTTTTATTTATATTCATTTAATTAAATCTTGTAATTAAGCGACGAGCTTTAAGATTAAGCATTTATATTATGAGACATGCATGGACAAACACAGTACAAAGGTAAGGCCTGTCTTTAGTCGCTTCTTCTCTGTTCGTTTTGAAACCTATATTTAAAGCACGGATCTTACCATACTTATTTATAAGGGGCCTCGGTAGCTCAGTTGATAATGTCTTGGCTTTAGAACTGCAGACCTGCTCCGAGTTGGCTCGTTCCAAGGCAAAGGATTATCTGATGGAATACTTTGAACAATCTTCATTTTTTCTGCGTCTAAAGTTACTGTCCCTATATAAGCTAACATGAAGTGTTAACGGAACGTGAACCCCATTTCATTTTATTTAATTATTTATGATATCGGTGATTGTAGTGACTGATTTTCCTGTGTCAATATAGGCTTTAAACTAACAAACAACTTGAAATGATTTGTAAGTTTAATGATCATTTCAGGATACTTCAATAATACTTCTACACGTAATTTCATGCGTATGACATAAACAAGGGACGACAACAAGAAGATCTATAAATACTGCATACTCAAAGTATACACACAACCAAAAGCTCGTGAAGTATTGAAAGAACACTTAGACTAGTTTTTCAATGAGACGTCGTAGATAACACGTAATAAATAAACGTTAAGTCATGTGCACTGTATATATATGCCGAGTATATTATGATTGCCTGCAAACTGTATTTGAAGTCAAAGATGTGTATTTATTTGGTTTTTATATAGGTGATATAAGTTATACTAATTATAATACTCTTTAAGGGTGTCGGGTTCATATAGGGACTTTCAACTAGTTATATATCTATTTTGATACAATGTGGACGTGGTGGCTCAGTGACTAGCACGTTGGACTCTTAATGAGGCGATTATGGGTTTGAGCCTCGCTTTTACCAAGGGGTTACTTCGGTGTGTCCTTGGTGAAGACACTTCCCTATATCAATTCCACAGTAAAAATAGGACACGGTTCCTGCATACCTATGTATTATATCTGTGTGCGGCTCAAAATAACCTTGCATGTGTTGAAAATGACGTCAAATATCATACAACAAAATCCCACCAGAGCACCAAATTTGTTATAAACGCCTAAGATATGTTTATATAATCCCATATCTTAAGATGGTGCTCGTGTAAATTGAATCGAGCAAAGTTTTCTGGTTCAAACGAGGTGTTACGAGCATATATCATGAAATATATTGAGGCGTAAGCCGAGATATTTTCATGATACATGCGTGTAACACCAAGTTGGATATTCTATAACTGTTTTATCGGTTGCCGGGGTAGAATACAACCACTGCAAACACACCGTCACATGCAGAGGGGTAGGACCCCACCCCTCATTCATATTCATTTTGTCATTTTTTATTCATGCTAATTAAAGGTCTTCATCATGACCCCTGCATTGTTTCAGGTGAAATATATATGGCGTAAATGGAGTGTCTACAATAGAATTTGCAGCAACTCTGCAGTTCAGGGTGAGAAGGTCCTAGGCCCATTCTCCATATTTTATCTCGATATACATGGAGGATGAGCTGACATGTGCATGCCTGTTAGGCGCCATATAACCTTTCATGTCTTGGTGCGCCTGAAAACCCAATTCAAAATTATCGCTAGCCACGCCCCCTTGTATGATATCTGGTATAACGGTACACTTTTTGAAAAGTATGCCGTTATATGAAATATCGGTACACTTTCGTTTTCCTGTATTATATATATCGTACGACTTTGGACAATAGAAAGTACTCTCAGGCATGCGATACCAGAATATATTAAACTGCAGTTTAACAGCTAATCAACACCTCGTTGGACATTCTATAACTAATACATTTGAAACGAGGATCAATCGAGGCTTCACCGAAGTTGTGACAAAATAGTTGATTATTTTTCTACTTGCCATTGTCTAACTTAAACGCAATAAACGTGTACAGGATGACTTAATGCAACTGGTGATATTGTTGACGTCATTGATGCACTTGTTTCAGCTCTCATGAGCCAAAAGGTCTGGTAAGGTATTGTGATATTCGCCTGTGAATAGTTACCATAACAACTTCTCAAAAACTACATCATCGATTTTAACCAATTGCATAAAGGTAGTCCTGAGTATAACGAATAACACATAGCCCGCATGAAATGACGATGAGATTGCACCTATGACAACGCATGATTCGAATCTTCCTTACAGACGATCCAGTCTGACTGCCATCGCTTGATCTCTAACCATTGCTCTTTTTGAATTTCTCTTCTGACGTACCAAATCCAATGGCGATCATAGTCATGGATTGGAGCCTTATTTTATTCTCATTCTTTAAGCTATTGCAAGTTTTAGATTAACATATAGTGGCACTAATACAGTATGTCGATGGATTTCCCTGTACTAATTAAAACTACAGCATGTACGACAGTAGAGGACTGATGCCTGAGTCTAGTATGACAGATGAAATCCTGAAAATGTCAATCACACAAAATTAAAAACTAGTGCAAAGTCGATAAAGTGGCATGGGATGGGGCGGTGTGGAGGTTGTGTGGGGCTGAGGCATCTCAAATATGGCCATCAAATATCGACCCTTCGCTTTCTTGTACACATCCTGGTCAACCAATGTGTCAACTATGAACATCCTCCTTTAACTGACGTAGCAGTTCGGGTTACAAGGAAACAATAACATTACAAAGAAACAATTATTATTTATTAACAATTTTGAAATTGCAGCTGTAAGGTTCATTTTGGTGAGTATGACCTTTTAATTTAATCTCTGGACCCAGGGTTCAGACCACTGATTCGAAACGTTCATTGTCATCTACGCACTACTATGCTAAAAATGAATACCACCCTTTAACTGATGGAAGAGGAGAATCCGTAAATAAAATCGCAAAACCCCATTCGAAAGAAATGCATTTAAACAGTGAAAATCGCGGGTTTAATGCTCATTTTGGAGCAGTTGACCTTTCACCTTGACCTCTCGCCCCTGGAATCATACTTTGGATTTAAAACCTTTGTTTTCATCTACACATCCTAAGTAGCCACTGTGCGAAATATGAACACCCTACTTCAACTGATGTTGGATGCATTTAGGTTACGAAGAAAAATTAAATATGCATGTTGAACCCACATGACTAAGACCCCAACCCTGGGGAGGAGGATCCTTACGTCAAATCGTAGAATCAGTTTCATATTGTATGGGTATAGCATGACTTAAAGCATAAAGCAATAATGAAAATAGCCGGTACAATGTTCACTTTGGTGAATTTTCCCTTGACCTCTGGCCCCTGGGGTCAAATCTGGATTCGAACCGTTATTGCCATCTGCACATCATAAGCACCACTGTGCCAAATATGAACACCCGTCTTCAAGTGACGTAGGAGAAGATTTGAGTACGAGGAACATTAAACATGCTGACCCCATATGACCATAAGTCCCCTCCCAAGGTAGGAGCATCCCTACATCAAATCGTAAAATCGTAAAACTCGTTTGCATATAGCATTACTAATAGCATGTAAGAAATCAAATTAAACAATAATGAAAATCGCGCGTTTAATGTTCACTTGGTGAATTTGACCTCGACTTCTTGCCCGTAGTTTCAGACCCTGGATTCGAAACGTTCGTTCTCATCAGCACATCCCAAGGACCGACCATTTTGATTTCTGTGGGTGGGGGCCTGGGATTTTCCTTTCAGTCGGAATAAAAAAAATCATTTCTTTCAAGCCGGGATTTTTATTTCGCCTAGTACACTGGCCAGATTATTTTTTTTCGTCAACTTGAAAGCCAGAATATTCTCTTTTTAAGTTTTACTATTCGTAGAATAAGAAGAGCTGTTGTAGATCTACTCAACGTCTGCATTAACGTTGGTTTTCAGTTGTTTGCCAAGTCCAATTATTTCAGCCACCACTGCTTAGTGAAACTTGAAATATGTCATCAGTACCATCAAGAACACTGGTAGACACATGTTCCATAACTCTGTATTGCATTTAAGCAAAAGCATGGCCCTTTTATTACTCTAATTTCTGGTTTAAATTCTTTTTTTGACAAGTCCATGTATTTTAACGACTGGAAGTCGTACATCAACAAAACTTCAGTAAAAAGCTTGGAATATCAAGGGCACTAGTAGACACATGTTCCATATTAACTCTGTATTGCATTTAAGCAAAGTTATTTCCTTTTTCGACTTCAAAATTCTGGTTAAGTTAAAGTTTTTAGGCAAGTCCTTGTATTTCAATAGGTGATTGCAACTTCAGTAAAGCGTGGATGCTAGTAGACACAACTATAACTCTGTATTGCAGTTTAGCAAAACTCTGGCCCTTTTTCCTGTATAAATATTTTCTGTATTGTATTTTAGAAAATAGGCTACCTATTTTCGACTTAGAATTTCTTTTTTTTATTTATTGGTAAGTCCATGTATTTCAATACCCACTAGCCATATATCTCTGAAAAGGAGCGTGACAAGTGTCATCAGAGTCATCAAGGACACTTACAGACACATGTTTCATAACGTTTTATTTAATTTTATCCAGATAATAACAAATTTTCAACGTAAAGTTTCCCCACCCTCTTCTAGTTCATATTTATTTGGGGGTATTGAAAGGGTCTTGCTTTGATATTTTGGTATATATGTTTACTGACCACTCCCTCCCCCGCACCTACTACACCCTCACCTCACCTCACCATCACCTAACCTTCACAATTAAGACTTGATCATGTGAATGAACTGGCACCATGGTTGGTGAGACAGTGTCTGTGGACCTTGTTTAAAATGGACTTTGAATAATGGAGCATGCTGTCCTTTGACAGCTCTTGTTTAATATGGATATTTGCATATTTGGTAGATGGAACTCCATGTGCTGGTTTTAATCTTTAGTTATGCTTGTCCTTGTTTACTTTCTATGTGAGCCCCCTATTGCTCTTCTAAATTATGAATTGATTGGATGTTTGTTTGGTGGTGAAGGGGATTGTCTTGCACTGGTCAATGACTACCATGTTCCATACCATTCTTATTAACACTGGCATATAGCGCATAGCTTTGTCTGTAACCTGGCATTGCAT
>JAWPHD010011748.1:0-80929 GCA_037043455.1 Cyrtodaria siliqua
TTGCCTAACACAAGAGAGACGTTGGTCTTATTCTGGTCTTCAACTTCAAGTTTTCAAACTATTTAATATGACTTAAGCTACTTGCGAAATATGTTAGTCACATTTATTAGTTTGGGAACTGAAAATATTTATGATAATTATGATATAATCTCGTTAAAGTGACTTGGAGTGTGTAGACTTTCATCCAATGCGACAAAGATACTACACAGTTAATAATTTGAAAGAGTTATTTGATACTATAGATTTTAGTCTTGTTTTAGATTTCCTTAAAGAAATCAGACTTTATAAATCAATATAATATTTTCCTATATGTATTAACTTGTTTACAAGCCCGTTGAATGGCATTTGTTGATTTATACATATATACATAGTTTATATTGCTACCATATCATCCCTTATTTGTAGATAGTTTTATCTTTATACATTTACATTATTTTTAATTACTTCCTCTTTCTTTCATGAGTCATCGGTTTTTGCGCACAATATGACCTATTTATGTGTCGACGTGCCATAAAACACCATTCATTCATTCATTCGTTAAAGTTTTGTGGATATTTAACCTGTGTCATTATTTTGATAGTAATACTATCTCTTGCACCCAGATCTTTTCACAATGGGGCTTTCAAAATGCACTAAAAGATATGCATTATTAACGTCGCTCTGCTAATTTAAAGCTATACATATCAAATTAAATGTCTGTTTACGAATTGAATAGTTTTACATTTTCAAAAGATAGTCGGTAAATTGATATTTTACAATATTTCATCTACGCAGTTTAAATAGTAGGCATTTCTCTTCCTCAGTGGAGGTTTTGCATTATGAACTAGTTGAAATAAAGATCTGTTTTAGTTAACTATTATATCAGATTTTAATAATTGTGATATATATATTGGAGATGTTATGATTACATACGTTTTTGCCGTACACATTCAGGATGAGACATTTGCATGATATATGCATATTTTCAATCTTAATGTTTTAAAAACATAAACAGCTGATATAGTTTACCGTCTAGTATTTTTCACGTCATTAAACATATCAAGCGGTTTATGTCCTGTCTATAAACGAATTTACAGCCATGTTTTAAAATTCACTATGACTGAAATGCACCCATTGTGTATGATGTTGATATTGTAAACCCGTTGCGACAGGCTGTTCATATAAATTTTGTAAAAAAAGTGTTAAATAAGAAGCATGTATACATGTCTGTCCATCCATTCATCCGAACATCCACCCATGAGAATGTCTATATGTGTATATGTCTGTCCATTTCCATTCAGTCGCAGCTTACTACAATGTCTTAATTATGGTGTTACCTAATTTGCATCAACTGTTACATATACTCTTAGGAAAACAGTTAAGAGTGTGAGTTACGATCAATATGTTTCATACAGGGGGCGTGGGGGTTGGGCGCACAGATCTTTAAAAAGAACACATGCCTTTCGAATTATTTATGGTCTGGATATGTAAAATTCCAAACAAACAATGTTTGTTACAAATGTGATCGTTATTGCTTATTATAGAACTGAAATGCTATTAGATTTTAAATGTTGCATACCATATGCCCTCCGCACCCCCACCATCCTCTCATATTTTATTACATTCTCAATTGTTTCAAAATGTTAAATCATTCAATTATATGCAGGCCTGGGCCTACAAGGCCTACGCGTAGCTACGCGCCTGTATGGGAACATAAGGACATAGAGGGTATGGTGACATAATATGTAATGCTATAGAGGGTATGGGACATAATATATATAGGCTATGGGGACATAATATGTAAAGATATAGAGGGTAGGGGGACATAATATGTAAGGATATAATATAGGGTATGGGGACATAGTATGTAATGATATAGAGCGTTTGGGGACGTAATATGTAAGAAAATATAGAGTATTGGGACATATTATTTAAAAAATATATAGGGCATGGGGACATAATATATAAGAATACTAGTATATAGGGTATGGGGACATACTATGTAAGGTTATAGAGAAAACGGGGACATACAATGTAAGACTGTAGAGGTTATGGGGACAAAATATGTAAGGATATATAGGATATGGGTACAGAATATGTAAGGACATATATGGTATGGGGTCATAATGTGTAGGGATACAGAGGGTACGGGGAAATACAATGTAACATACATAGGTTGCGGGGACACACTATGTCAAGATAAATAGGACAAGGGAACATAGTATGTACGAATATATAGGGTATTGGGACCTAATATATAAGGATATCAAGGGTACGTGAAATACAATGTAACGTTATAGACTACAGAGGGTATAGGACCATGTGTTAATGTTTGTTCGTGATTGATTAGTTTTCTTTTCATTAGTGAATTCATAGACATATATCCATGGTGAATCCAACTCCCAGTTCTTTGTTTTTAAATGTTATAATTGTTACAACAATTAATTTGAAACATAATTCATGTCTTTATTTGTATGTTACGTTACCATTACTATTTAATTAAATTAATACTGTTTGTATGTTAAGTGACCATTACTATTTAATTAAATTTATAATAATAAGAGCATGTTTTTTTTTATATCCGTTTGATTTAACTTTAAAAAATAGAACATTTTCTAATATATATATTGTAATGTTGTCATCACACGCATTTTCCCATATGCATTCTACATTTCGACCAACAGTGTAGCATGAACTAGCAAACTTTTATAAGACACTTACAGCGGTTTAATAATCGCTTTTAGTATATACCTATCAATAATATATACACAGTACCTTCATTTTCTTACAATGGAATACAACAACCTGTATCACACAACAGGTTATCACTATGCTACTAAAAATAGAATTAGTATCACTATCTTACTAAAAATAGAACAGAGGTTTTACCAATGATTCAAGCAAGTTTTACGCCACTATGCGCGAGAACGTCAAGACGACGTTACGTCATACAAACAAAACAAGTCGGTCAGACCAATGAACACCAACACCTTAAAACTACATACATTTTCCCGCTGCACTTTATCGAGAAATAATATGCTTTATTGAATGTGTATGCAATAACAATGCAAATATTTCTATGTTAATGATGTGTAAGAAGTATATAATAAAAGGATCATTACTAGAGTAACGTGTTCTGGAAGTTTGTATCACCTCTCGTAGGTAAATGCCAGATCAAGGATCACACGAGAGGCGGATCACCTCTCGTAGGTAAATCTAGTCTCTATCATCCAGACACACTCAAGCTGACTGCGAGCGCTAGCGAGCGTCTGGACTCACTGTTCTTTAAAAATTGTGACCGATAGACGGCGCCAACCGTCAAAACTGACTGCGACGTGACGTCATTTTGATTGCAACATCAAAGTGCACGTTGAATTAGGCACAAAATTAGTTCCAATGGGATGTGTGTACGTCCGTATTAAATACACAATAAACTTCGTTTTATTGTAGTTTCTCTAAAAACATAATATAATCTTACCAAATGATGTTTAAAATTTAATTTTTAGCATTAATTGTGATCCGCTGACTATGTTTAGAGTTATTTTATTGCACAACATTGCGCGTAACGTCATGTATTTTTTGACGCCGTCGTGACGTAGGGGGTGATTCCCACGGATTTCCATAACAAACTGAAGTTGACCAATCAGAGGCCGGTGATTTTTTTTTGTACACACCTCGTTTTGATGTCAAAATTTTTAAAGAACAGTGAGTCCAGACCATCGTTTGGACTTCTTTGAGAGAAGTCTCGCGAGAGGTCTGGATGATCGAGACTAAGGTAAATCCAGATCAGGATCACACTCGAGGCTCAGGATCACACTCGAGGCTCCGCCTCTCGTGTGATCCTTGATCTGGCATTTACCTACGAGAGGGGATACAAACTTCCAGAACACGTTACTCTAGTAATAATCCTATTTTACCATATTTTAAAAGGTCTAACTGCCAGATACAACTTTTTTATGAACATCTTCCTTTCCGAATATTTAATAACGTAAGGTCGTAAGTACAATTGCTCAAATTACAAAGTCAAAATTAATTTTTTTGAAATAACAAATACTTTGTTTTATGAGAAAGCAAACTACAGCTTATGTTATATGAGATTGTTCGGAGAATTCACACAGTTGTTACTGTCAGCCCGTTTTTTTCACTTTCCCGAAAACTATGATATTGTTCACTTACGACGTTATAATTCTAGACCATCGATATGGCGTTTAGTTCACAATAACTTCACGTCATATTTTGTTCAAATCTTACGAAACGGGAGAACTGTTTGTTCACAAAACGATAATAATAATATTAATACATGTTTTCCTACAGTCTCGATATTGATTTACCAGTGTGGCAAAGTGGTTGAATATTTGCCTTTCAAGCGGTAGTCCTCAAAATAAATTCTATCTAAAATAATGTCTTTGATAGGACTATAAAAATAAAACTGTTAAATGTGTGTTAATGTGGCTAGCACTCTGTACTTGATATCTGGAGCCTTATCGGTTGGTGTGTTCTTCCCTTAGCCTCGTCCGCTATCCCACTGTCCCACTGGGAGCTCCCACTGTCCCACTGGGAGCTCCCACTGTCCCAATGGGAGCTCCCACTGTCCCACTGGGAGTCAACTTTTCAAGTGAGAAAGGGACAATTCTTACGGTTTGCGGGAGGTATACAGTACTGGTTATATATGAATACGGGGTGGTCAGCCTCTACCGCAAACAAATTGAACGTCATATATGGCCTAAGATGTGCTAAAATGGCGTAAAGTACCATTCCCACAAACAAATCGTCCCTTAGATAGGGGCGTGAAACGGGCGGTACCGTGGATCGGAGTGTATTACACTCTGCGTTACTCTGTTAAGTAAACGTTGGGCACGGTTAACGGATTATTATGTACCCCCTCTCTGGGGCTGCTCTAAATGAAATGTACAGTGTTTACGAGTCGTTAGACAACATTCAGATGACATTCAATATTCAATTGTTTCAAAATTATTGAAAAAACATGTCACAAAACACATATTATTTAAACAAATACAAACTACTCCATACTTCACAATCTGGGTTTTGCCAAAATATTCATGTCAAACAGCGCCTACAAAACTTAACGATACGTGACTACAAGAAACTGACATGGAAACACAATCGGGGCAATATTGTTCGTTCTAAAAAAATCGTTATACAGTACAGTTCTGTTGCACACACTCGCCGTTTATAACACAGGTGCATCGTCTATTTGAGGGCTAGCGTGGCGCAGTCGGTAGCGCGGCGGATTTGTAACCGGAGGCACCGGGTTCAATCCTCCGTGGTGCCACTGAGTTTCGTCGGTGTGTTCTTAGCCTCGTCCGTCGGATGGGGACGTTAACCGGGCGGTCCCGTGTATCGGTCTATCCTCCGAGCACGTTAAAGAACCAGTAGGAATCTAATAAGAGTAGGGCACGGTTCCCGGATTTTCCTATGTATCCTTCCCCTCTCTCTGGGGCAGATCTAAATAACCTTTACTGTGTTGATGAGCCGTTCAACAACATTCAATTCAATTCAATTACTTCTTACCTCGTTAAGACAGTGCATGGTTTCTGATACTGATATATCTTCCAAAGAAACTATCCTAAACGGAGTATAACGAAAGGATCTGTCCTAAGACCAACACAGACTCACATCTTACAAAGGCACGTTAGTTGTAGCATCACGTTTACAAACAGGTGCTCTTGGCTGTGTCTCTTGGTGCAATGATATGGGTAAGAATTGTGATTTTCAGACATTTTCTGTTAAATTACCTTTAAAATTACTCGTTTCTGTAAGTAAATATAGTAATTTGTTTTTATTTGGAATTAAAGATTTTGAGTCGAGTCCGATTCTTGCGCTCAAATGTTTGATGAATATTAGGCCATGATTCAACGTATATCTAGGCAAAATACACGACTCAGAGCAAAAAGTGTACTAGTACGACCAGTCATCGAGAACGCCCGCTTCGATTTTCATATTAATTTTTCTCGAATGTTTTCCTTTTAATTTGATTTGCTTTGGTTTTTGCGAAAACAACAGTTTAACTTCAGCATCAGTTCCAGAGAAACTCCTTTCGAAAACTTTGGTAGGTAGGTCTCTGTACATTCCTATATTTACTGAAATCTCTAAATCGCTAGTGGCAAACTTTTTATAAATCCATAAAAGTTCATTGTCTAGCGCAAAATATGCACCACCCATATACACAACGGTCAGTTTTGGAAGGTCTGCGATTGTCAGCGACCCATTATCTATTTGCATAATGGTGTCTATGTCACAGACGTGTACAGTATCGCTAGAATACCTTATGGTTGACACTTTTATAGCTGCCTCATACGACACCGATTTGTCTCGGAAAGACACAGATTGTCCTTCATTTCTCGTGCTGAACTTCATGTGCACTATCTCATGACCAAATTTAAAAGGGACGAGCAACTCTTCACCAAGCTCTTTTTTTATGAGTTCAAACTGCTGGAACATCCATAACCGTCTGTTGTCGATAGAAAAAAAGAGATCATGGCGTTTAACTACTGTTATTTTCGGAATGTCTTTTACAGATATTTCTCCGCTTCTCAGTTCGGTCAATGTTTTTAAGACGTGTTTCGCATTTTTGAAACGAGAACTTATTTGTCCATGCGTAAATCGAATTTCACTCGGTTTCATCATATGAGGTCCCTGACGTGGCATGGTTTTTAATCTGAAAAGAGGAGATAAAATAAATATACTGAACGCCAAAAGAAACGCTCCACTTTTAATAATGTTTTGTTATATATTTTTATTTGTGGGAACATTTTAAAGTGTGTTTATAGTTCACAATAGTGTAAGCCAATTTCACAAAGTTGTCAATCAATGTATACTTGCTTTAATGTGCAAATTACAAACTATTTCGAGTAAACTATGTGCACTTAACAAAAACACAGTTGGTTCAAATTTCGCGCCTTGAATGGGTAGATCTAAGCAGCACCAATTATTTAATTCCATTATTTTTCGCGCGTCTTGAAGTAGACCTCTCTTCAATTGAATTAAACTCTCTTCAATTGAGTTCAACCACTCTTCAGTTGTATTGACCTCTCTTCAATGTATTAGACCGAGGTTCAATTCAGTTGCAATTGAAGAGAGGTCTAATTTAATTGAAAAGAGGTTCAAATCAATTGAAGAGTGTTTAATTTAACTGAAGAGAGGGATAATTAACTTTTAGCTGATACCTAACTATGGCTTAAAACTGTCAAAGTATTTGATCTATAACAATGAAATCATGTACACATATTCAGCATGATTCAATGAAAACAACTAATAAAGACCCGTAACTCTCGGATTCATACTTTTTCAATTATTTCGCTACGGAAAAGTATTTTTACATGGAACTTAACCTTGCCAATAACTTTCAAAGTATAAGGTGAACAACAATGAAACTTCGTACATATCTTCATCATGTTCCAACAATTACATTTGATAAAGCCCCATAATTCTCGGATTCATATTTTGTGATTTATTTCCCTTTGAAGAAATGTTTAACGGGAAACTTTACATTGCCATTTGCGTTCAAAGTATAAGGTATCAACAATGAAACGCTGTACACATCGTATAACGTCTCCGTGGCCGAATGGTTAACGACGTTGCGTTGTTAACCTTCGCCTCGCCTTGCGTTGTTAACCTGTCGATTCTTATGGATGGCGGGAGGTGTATAGTACTGGTTCTACCCAGGACAAGTGGATGGTCTGCCTCCAGCACAAAAACATCGATCGTCATATATAACCTTACATGTGTTGAAAATGACGTAAACCACCATACAAACAAACAAAACAAACAAACAAAACTGTACACATCTTCAGCACGAACTCATGAGTGTATCTGAAAAAAGGCTCATAACTCCCCGATTCATTTTTTTTAAAATTATTTCACGTTGAAAAATGTTTCATGAAATGACGGGCGTATATGTCGAACGACAGGAACAGAATAATGACATGTATGCGCGTGTATGTTTTTTTTTATTGCCGGTGTGTGTTCGGCGTATGGGATGGGGTGGGGTGGGGTGTGGCAAGTAGTTTTCATACCAGTCATACACTTAACACGTACATTTTTTAAACTGACATACTGATGTATGATAAAATAATCCAAAAACAGTATCAGTCCAAAACAGTATACAATATCTATACCAAAACAAACGTTGAAGAAAAAGAAACATACCGTTTGACAACTCTTAGTGACTTTATAGTTTATATATTTTCAAGTAACACACTTATTAAATTAATCCGAGCCTTCTCTGACCTAACCAGCCCTTTTTACGATTTTGATAGTTCATCTGGCTTTGAACCTAAAACGCCACACAAAAAAATAACTATAAAAGGCTTTTAGGGTCAGAGAAGGCTCGGATTATTATTTAGCGTATGATAGACTAATCCAAAACAGTATAACTTCAAAACAGTATACGGTATCTATACCAAAACAAAACTTGAAGAAAAGGAAACATACCGTTTGACACCTCTTAGTGACTTTATAGTTTATATATTTCCAACTGACATACTTAAGTTTCTGATAGAATAATCCAAAACTAGAATAATCCAAAACAGTATAAATCCAAAACAGAATACAATATTTACACCAAAACAAAAGTTGAAGAAAAAGGAACTTACCGTTTGACATATCTCTGTGGCTATTAGTTTATGAATCTCCACAATCAAGATTAACTGCGTCCATTTTAACAAGAGTGCAGATTTACCTTTACTTGTTATACAGTTTGAAATATTATATTTTAACGCATCTTAAGCAAAATAAAAGGCGGCTGTTAAATCAGGTTGTCTACGTAGTGACGTAATTTCCCAATTATAGTAACTTTATCAAGGCAAAACATTGCGGGACTTTCCCATTTAATATACACCTATGCCTTACAAATTAACATACTTGTAAATATATTAATATGACGATTCTTACGGTTGGCGGCAGATATATATAGTATTGGTTCTACCCAGGAAACATGAGCTTCCACCACCAAAAAAAAAAATCGACCGTCATATATGGCCTGACATATGCTACAAATGACGTAAAACACCATTCAAACAAATTTAATATTGAGGTGTTCTCTAACGGTTCATTGTCACATTAGTTAGACCAAAGAGAGATAGAGAATATTATGTCAGTGCCTTTTACTATCAAGTTTATTAGGCGAGGCTTAGAAAACGAAAAATGGAGAGGCTCTGCCGAGCCATTCTTCGTTTTCGTGCCGAGCCAAATAAACTTGATAGTAAAAGGCACTGACATAATATTCTATTTATCATGTAGATTATCCTCATTTTCTGTATGAATTACTTTTATTACCTATTTCTCAGAATGTTACGTTTTTAGTGTTTGCCTTACTTTTTCCTCCAATCAGACGGTGAGGAATTAAAAAAAAATGGCGAACTTATTCATGTAAATTTCTAACGATCACCAATTTTAACCATTTAATCATTAAGTAATCGCTTACTAAATGGCACGCGCTTAGTTTGGACCCAAGGAGGCAGATTTAGTAGAAGCGCGAACGTGTTAAGAGGCGTGGTTTCGTAGAAGCGCGGGGGGAAAAGTAGGGCAAACACCAAGTCAGTTAGAGGCTAAGAAGTGAAATTTTAACAATTAAGAAACCGTGGTCAATCGCTGCGCTCCTTCCCTTAGGGTTTCTTAATTGTTAAAATTTCACTTCATAGCCTCTAACTAATAATCGAGGACGCCGCCATCTTGTTATTTTTTATTTGTTTTATGACGTCAGGAAACGTTACGTGCATGACGTCAGATAACGTTACGTACAATAAACGCCGAGGGATTCCGCATTGATTTGCTCTATTGGTCAGTGCCTAATAAAGCAAAATGTATTAGGTCACCCCTTTATTATGCAGAAAAGTGCATATCTGCATGATAAAGGAGTTTATACAGTGCATATCAAAATCGCCATTCTTTATTCCTCAGATTTTCCTCCACTTGTATAGTACACTGTGAGATTTAATTTATATTATTGTATGTAAGTCATTTTTATGTCGCCTGCTAGACACTTATTAAGGATCAATTTTTCCGTCGTCCGTCTGTGATCGTCAGCCGTCCGTCACATTTTAACTTGCAACCTAACCATGGCCCTAACTTGAAAAGTATTTGACCTGTGTTCATCAAACTTCAGACACATCTTCATCTCAATCAAATTAATGTTGTTACACATGTCCAATAACTCTGACTTTTATTTTGGCAGACTTATGCCCCCTTTCCTCAACCTAACCAAGCTCATAACTGTGCATAACTTCAGAAGTATTTGACCTATGTTCATGAAACTTCACACACTTATTCATCTTGCAACAAAGAATATTGTTACCTATGATCAATAACTCTGACTTCCATTTCAGCATAGTTATGCCCTTTTTCATCAAACTTTAACCTGCAACCTAACCAAGCTCATAACTAGCCATAACTTGAAAAGTATGTGACCTATATTCATGAAACTTCACGCACCTCTTCATCTTAACCAAAGGAATTTTGTTACACATGTCCAATAACTCTGACTTTCATTTTGGCAGAGTTATGCCTGTTTTCATAAAGCCTTAACCTGCAACTTTACCTAGCTCATAACTTTGCAAAATATTGACCTATGGTCATGAAACTTTATACAATTTTTCCTTATCATTTATCCAATGCAGATGTATGCCCCTTTTCATAAACTTTAACACTTAAAAAAGACTGCTTCATTATTTATAAAGGATTGCACACCCTGTCTTTAAACTTTATAGTTAGATTGTACTTGCTGAAATAAGCAAACAGCAGACGACAAAAGTGTTCCGTGGAACACCCTTCTAGTTAACAATATTTCAGTCATATCACGACGGTGTCTAGTTGTAGCAGTGAGCTCAATGCTAAACGCTATAGTGTTGGCACAATGGAATACCACGACGGCGTCTAGTTGTAGCAGTGAGCTCAATGCTAAACGCTATAGTGTTGCCACAATGGAATACCACGCGTAAACAGGCAGCTATTGGTACCGTTTTTGAATACAAGGCTGATTTTCAACTTGCATTCATAGTCATTGCTTTTGGCGCCTCCTCATCGCCATCTGGCGGATAACCTACATTTTTTCTCATAAATCGAGGCGTACACGTATGCTGATCAATGCTAGATGAACGTTTTGGATGCTGAAAACAACTATAATGCAAATAAACAGGTCGAGAAACTATATGAAAATCTCATTATGTATGAGTTGTGGGTAATTCATTTTTTCAAGCGAGTTTTTGCAAGGTTTTCTCATCAAGGGAGAAACACGATGTGACGTCACGCGCACCTTCGCTTGACAGCGACAATAGATTCGCGCAAAGAGTCGATTCAGTCAACCCAAATTAAACGAGATATCCGGGGGAAGAGTTGTTTCAATATTGTTATTATGTATTATTGTATATAGCAACAAATATTTCAAAAGGGTTTTAGTGATTTAGTGATGTCAGTGACCAATATGCACTGAAATAATTAGCAATGGGAAATTACCTTAATAGTAAAGGAGAAGCGTGTGAAGTCAGTGAAATTGATTTAACAAAATGTGATCGTTTATTCATAACTTTAACTAATTTTTTTATGTGTGTTTGTTGTTTTTTGTTATTTTTGTGCTGAAGATGGACAGCAAATATTCTAACACTCAAATTATTGTTTATATCAATATAAACACTCTTTATTCCCAAGGTTATAGACTGGAACCATCTTGATGCCATTTTAGTGCGTGCGTATCATTAGAGGTCGGACATCTACAAATCAACGAGTGCTTAAACAGTAACAGCCCCTGGTCTATATTATATAAATTCATTCATTGCAGTTCAAATTCAAATTAAAAAACATAAAATAAATTGAAACTAGACAGACCATGGTAGTCCAATTAGGTATGCACTTGTACAATCTTCCATGTCTAAGAAATATGGGGTACCCCAGGGTTGTGTTCTGGGCCGTCTTCTCTTTCTGGTGTTCACTATTGATTTACCTGATTCATTGAATTGTATCATGAAAGACGGCGACTCAACATTGTACTCAATACGTGTTCTTGATCGACCGTTCTTGATCATGGCAAGTTTCACCAAAGACAAAACAATAGACAACAGTCAGGGTCTGGTTTCTACATTAGGTATAAATAGGCCTGTATTACCGAAAACAAGTCAGGGTCTAGCTTCTAAATTAGGTAGGTATGGGCTTGTATGATTCGGACAATAGTCATGGCCAGGTTTCTACATCAGATATATGTATAGGCTCATGGCCAGGTTTTTACATCAGATATATGTGTAGGCTTGTATGGGCTTGCATTACGGGACAACAGTCAGGGTTGGGTTTGTACATAAGGTATAGGTATGGGTTTGTATTAACGGACAATATCCAGGGTCATGTTGCTACATGGGGGTTGTATTAACGGAAATTAATCTGTATCACGTGTCTACAATACATGTTTGTTTGGGCTTTTATTACGGGACATTAGCCAGTGTAAGGTTTGTACATAAGGTATATGTATGTGCTTGTATTAAGGGACATTACAATTGTCCACAATACATGTATGTCTGGGCTTTTATTACGGGACATTAGCCAGGGTAAGGTTTGTACATAAGGTATATGTATGTGCTTGTATTAAGGGACATTATCCATGGTCAGGTTGCTACATTAGATGCATGTATGGGTTTGTATTAAGGGACATTAATCTGGATTACGTGCCGACAATACATGTATGTCTGGGCTTGTATTACGGGACAGAAGCCAGGGTCAGGCTTGTACATAAGGTATATGTATGGGCTTGTATTACGGGACAGTAGCCAGGGTCAGGCTTGTACATAAGGTATATGTATTAGCTTGTATTAAGGGACGTTATCCACTGTCAGGTTTGTACATAAGGTATTTGTATGGGCCTGTATTAAGGGACAATAGTCAGTGTAACATATGTGCATACTGTATATGTATGGGTTTGTATTATGGGACAATAGTCAGGGTCAGGTTTCTGCATTAGGTGTATGTCTGGGCTTGTATTAAGGGACAATATTCAGGGTCCGGTGTCTACATTAGGTATATGCATGGGCTTTAATTAAGAGACAATATACAGGGTCAGGTTTGTATATTAGGTATATGTATGGGCTTGTATTAAGGGACAATTATCAGGGTCAGGTTTGTACATAGTAATACGTATGGGCTCTAATAAAGAGACACTTCAGGTTCAGGTTTGTACATAAATCGTATATATGGGCTTGTATTAAGGGACAATATCCAGGGTCAGGTTTGTACATTAGTATATGTATGGGCTTTTATTAAGAGACAATACCCAGGGTCGGGTTTATACATATATCGTATATATGGGCCTATATTAAAGGACAAAATCCAGTGTCAGGTTTGTACATTAGGTATATGTATGGGCTTGTATTAAGGGACAATATCCAGGGTCAGGTATGTACATTAGGTGTTTGCATGGGCTTGTATTACGGGACAATTGTCCGGGTCAGGTTTGTACATTAGATATATGTATGGGGTTGTATTACGGGACAATAGTCAGGGTAAAGTTTTTACATTTGGTATATGTATGGGCTTGTATTAAAGGACAATATTCAGGGTCAGGTTTGTACATTAGGTATATATATATGAGCTTGTATTAAGGGACAATATCCAGGGTCAGGTATGTACATTAGGTATTTGTATAGGATTTTATTAAAGGACAATATTCAGGGTCAGTTTTGTACAGTAGGTATATGTATGGGCTTGTATTAGGGGACACTTTCCAGAGTCAGATATGTACATTAGGTATTTGTATGGGCTTGTATTGTGGGGGAATATTTACGCTCAGGTTTGTACATAACGTATATATATGGGCCTGTATTAAAGGACAATAGTCAGGGTCACATTTGTACATTAGGTATATGCATGGGCTTGTATTAAGGGACAATAATCAGGGCCAGGTTTGTACATGAGGTATATGTACGGGCTTGTATTAAGAGACATTATCCAGGGTCAGGTTTGTACATACGGTATATGTATAGGCCTGTATTAAAGGACAATATTCAGGGTCAGGTTTGTACATTAGATATATGTTTGGGCTTGTAGTAAGGGACAATATCCAGGGTCAGGTTTGTACATAACTAATACGTATGGGATTTGATTAAGAGACAATATCCTGGGTCAGGTTTTATCAGGGTCAGGTTTCTTACATATAAAGGCTTTATTTTCTTGGACGATAGTAATTTATCTATATGTACATTTACAGCAAGCATCAGGGTCACAGGTTCATCTTAGGGTATACACATAGTAGTGTGTTAAAGGTGACAACCCTCAAGATAAGGTTTGTTTTATAAGATGATTTTTTAGAAGTTTATTACAGACATCAATCTACTAGGTCAAGTCTCTTTTAATAATGTGTATGTTTGTTTGTTTAAAGACTTCCACAAGCAACATTCAGGGTCTGACTTCGGCATGAGCTTAGATTTACATTAGACATTAAACAATGTAAAACCTGAGTCAAGTATGTCACTACTACAATCGTGTGTACTAATTCTTTTTGCACATATACTTACTTGTAAAAGGATGGTTGTTCTACTCAGGAAATAAGAGTGTTTTTTTCAAACATGAACTATCACTAAATGTGATTAATACCCCGCTTCTTGACCTTGACCTTGACTACACAGCACTGAATGTCTCGCATAACACATTGTCTTCATATATTCAACATCTGTACTAGATAGTATCCCAAGATACCAACTAAATCAGAATATAAAACACTGGCACAGATTTGATATTTGACTTTCATTATGACCTTGACCTTGGACCCACAGCCTTAAAAGTTACGCGCGACACATTGTCTTGATATAAGCAGTGTTTGTACTTATTATTGTTCTAATACACAAAGTTGTTCCACAGATACAGCCCGAACACGAATCAGACCTTAAATGATTATGTGAACGTTGACTTTTATTGCGACCTTCACCTTCAACACACAGCGCTAAATTTAACACATGACACTCTTGATATAAGCAACATTTGTGCAAAAATATTATTTATTTCATATCTATATATATAAACCTGACCCTTACTATTTTGTACGATAATAAACATAGCCTATACATACGCCTAATGTAGATATCTGACACTTACTATTGTCCTTTAATACAAGCTTATACATACAACTTATGTAGACACCTGACCCTTATTATTGTCCCATAATACAAGCCCATAATAAAAACTTATGTAGACACCTGACCCTTATTATTGTCCCATAATACAAACCCATACATACACCTAATGTAGATACCTGACCGTGACAATTGTCCCTTAATACAAGCCCATGCATATATCTAATGCAGAAATCTGACCCTGAATATTGTTCCCTATTACAAGTCCATACATACAACTTATATACAAACCTGACCCTGACTATTGTCCTGTAATACAAGCCCTTATATGAATATAATGTAGAAACCTGACCCTGGATATTATCCCTTAATATAAGCCCATACATACACCTGCAGAAACCTGATCCTAACTATTGTCTCATAATACAAGCCCACACATATACCTTATGTACAAACCTGATCCTAGATATTGTCCCTTAATACCAGCCCATACATATACCTTATGTACAAACTTGACCCTGGATATTGTCTCATTATACAAGCTTATACATACACCTAATGTAGAAACCAAGCCCATACATATACCTTATGTAGAAACCTGACCCAACTATTGTCCTCTAATACAATATATACATATATATAATGTAGAAAGTTGGCCCAGACTATTGTCCCTTAATACAAGTCCATACATATACCTTATGTACAAACCTGACCCCGACTATTGTCCCATTATACAAGTCAAAACATACAACACATGTATAAACCTGACCCGACTAGTGTCCTTAACACAAGCCTAAACATATACCTAATATAGAAACATGACTCTGACTATTGTCCCTGTATAAATGCCCATACATATATCTTATGTAGACATATGACCCTGACTAGTGTTCCTTACTACACGCTCATACATATATATATATTGTCCCTTAATACAAGCCCATACATACACCTTATGTAGACACCTGACACTGACTATTGTCTCTCACGACAAGCCCATACATATACCTTTTGTAGACAAATGACCCTGACTATTGTCCCTTACTACAAGCCCATACATGTATCTGATGTAGAAACCTGACCCTGACTATTGTCCCTTAATTCAAGTCCATGCATATATTTAATTATAAAAACCCGACCCTGACTACTGTTCTGTAATATAAGCCCGTGCATGAATCAGCTGTTTACAGTACATTCCACATTTGATAATACATGTATTGTCAAAATAAAACTGTTGGCAGGCTTCTTCACACAAATGGCATAACTTTGTTTCAATCAAAAATATAACAAAACAAATACAACGCATTCTTTCACGCCCTTCAACATGACAAAGGATCCAACCTACGCCGCTCAGTACTTTTATTCCTTTGATTTTTCGTTTTAAAATAAATAACTGTAAGGGTATCAACTCGCTGTGCGCATTGCTCTGCCTTCAGTCACTCTGTAAATATAGCTCCGCCTTAGACCGCCCCAGACTGTGACTATTGTCTTCTTAGTGACCTGCGGTATTGTCATCGTATGCTTTCTCTACAATATTACTGTCACTGGTTCAGACTTCTGTATGTATTTATTTCTAGCAACACAATAAAAAAAAAAGTCAAATGTATTCCTCGACTCGCACGACGAATGTTTATAAAATTGAAGTATTAAAAGTAAAAAAACAAGTTATTTTATTTCATTCAGTTGTGTTTTACAATGTTGATGATTTTCTGATTTCTTGTCTCGTACGTTCCTCTATTTAAAAAAGCATTATATGCAACTCCGTGGTGGTCCTGAGTAAAATCCTGATTTATGGAAATTTATATTTGGTGTAGTCATGTTATTATGTTTAATATCATGTTATTACGAGAAATCATGAATTGATCAGAAAGTTATATCATGTATCATTGTAATAGAAATGATTTTTATGACGAATAAAATGAATGTGCTTCAATCCACGTATTTAACATATTTAATACTTCCAGTTTTAGAATAGCAACATAGAGAGCTGTGTGTAATTTTTGGTACGTTGCATGTTTTATTGAAACAATATTCCAAACAAATATTTGGCATGTTTGTTCTGCTCTGTGATGTTTCTTTCCCATCTTCATGTGATGAGCCCAAAGTCCATTTTGGAGCAGTTTTAAATTATATATATTAATATATACATCCTTGAGGCCCTCAAAATCAAAGTTTACAATTACGTTTTCTGGTTGTAATTTCTATCTTCGTGCAGTCAGGGAGTAATCCCTGGTACAGTAAAAAATAAATCTACCTACCTACCAACTCATCACTCTCGTTCACGAAGCGCAACCTAAGACACTGTCCTAAGTCATGCAGAAGATCAGCATACCTGGCAGTGGTGCGATCGACGCTGGAATATAGCGCCACCGTCTGGGATCCCTATTATAAGAAGGACATAAACAGATTGGAAATGGTCCAACGCCAAGCTGTTAGGTTTGTCTCCGGAGACTACAAGTCACGCGAGGAGGGATGCGTCACACGAATGCTGTCCGACCTGAAGCTTCCGTCGCTCCAAGACAGAAAAAAGATGAACCGACTCGTCTTCTTATACAAGGTGGTCGAGGGACTGGTGCCAGCTTTCAAATGCCAAGACTATCTAATTCCTGAAAGACCTAAACGCCGTATTAAACCAAAAGCTTTCAGTGACTTTCAAGCAAATAACATTATAGACAATCAGGTGCTAAATAAGTCAAGTGCTTCGAAACAATACAGTGCAAGAACGAACAATATAAAAACTCATTCTTTCCAAAGACAATTATTGAATGAAACCATCTTGAAGACGGTTTCGTTTGCACGCCATTATTGGAGAGCTTCAAATCAGCTCTCGTAAAGTGCTACTAACAGCCACAGCCTCTCTTCCGATGTGTTCATGCCGTAACAGGCCCTACATCGTAACAGATTTAGATTCAGATTCAGATTCCTACCCTATTTTTTTGTTGAACAGGAAACCTGAAACACGTCTTTTTTTTCTTGGCCATATTATGTATAATTGTATATAGCAACAACTACATGTATTTCGAAAGATTTTTAGTGATTAACGGTGTCAGTGAATTATTATTAATGATAAGATGAAATAAAGAAACAGTTTAGACACCACTGGATTGTTATTCAGATGGAATATAATAAGCGAGTATACAAATCTTGTTATCTTCTGTATTTAAGATCATATTTGATCAAAACTTTCACAGATTGTAGAGTTCATGGTCTAGTTGTGCAAGAACGTTAACACATGTCTCTACGTCATAACGTCACAATGTTATTAAAAACCGTTTTTATTCACTGATTGCATTTGTTAAGTTGTTTTACTATGAAATCAATCAGTTTCTGTCTCAGTCAACGCTGACAGTTTTAACAACATGATGGCCACATCGCTGACCGTTGTGACGTCATGAAGTCATCCAATTTGGAAAGCCAGTGTTTGATCAGGTTCTGATCAAAATCTATTCATTCATAAAAAAGTGTCAAGCTCCAGATTATCTGATTTTTTATTTATAACATGTGTCAAGCTCCAGATTATCTGAGTTTTCATTCATAACATGTGTCAAGCTCCAGATTATCAGTATTCATTCATAACAAGTGTCAAGCTCAAGATTATCTGAGTTTTCATTCATAATGACAAATTTTTAAACCGAGTTGCATTTTGTTAGGATGTTTATTTTTATTTTCATGCATGCATGCATGCATATTTTAAAAAATATTTTATGTCCATTTTCAAAAATATATTATTGAGTCGCCGATTAGTTTTCTCAGTTATGTTTGGTGAATTCGGGCACTGTACTTAGTCTTACAAAAAGATTTAATGTTTTTTTTTGTAAATATGTATTTCAAAATCGACTAAATCATGGAGCTGCACATGGCTGCGGCATTTTAACCTACTTCTTCCAGCTAGGTTCTGTTCTGTTTCTTGTTTTTTGTTGTTAGCTCTACTGATCAGAGATCAGCAGAGCTTATGCCGTGGTGCGGTGTCCGTCGTCCGTCTGTCTGTCCGTAAACTTTCATTTGTAGCGGCTACTTCTCTGAAACTACTAGATGGATATTCATGAAACTTTACAGAAATATTGCCCATGAAGTCTAGTTGATCCTAGCAAAAATTCATGTTGATGTGAAATCCAGGATGGCCGCCAAAGCTAAAAATAGATTTTTAAAATATAAGTTTGTAGCGACTACTTCTTGAAAACTATAAGTGATATTGATATGGGACTTTTTCTAAAATGATCAGCATGAAATGATGTTGGTCCTTGTCAAAAATCGTTAAGAGTTATATAGTAAAAACTTGTAGCGACTAGTCCTCTGAAACTACTTGGCGGATTTTCATGAAACTTTACAGGAATGATGCTCGTGATGTCTAATTGATCCTAGCAAAATTTCAGATCGGCCAGATTTTTAGTTTGTAGCGACTACTTCTTGAAAACTATAAGTGATATTGGTATGGGACTTTTTCTAAAATGATCAGCATGACATGATGTTGATCCGAGTCGAACATTATTTTGATTCGACGTTAAACATGGCTGCCAGTGGCCATCTTTGTTTACATAGAGTTATATAATAAAACCTTGTAGCGACTACACCTCTGGAACTACTTGACGGATGTTCATGAAACTTTATAGGAATGTTGCTCTTGATGTCTAGTTGATCCTAGGAAAATTTCAGGCTGGCCGAAAATATAAAATTTCCACCACGGCTAAAAATAGATTTAAAATAAATAAATTTGTAGCGACTACTTCTTGAAAACTGTAAGTGATATTGATATGGGACATTTTGTAAAATGATCAGCATGACATGATGTTGATCCTTGTCGAAATTTATTTCGATACGACTTTAAACATGGCCGCTAGCGGCCATCTTTGTTTACAGAGATTTATATAGTAAAAACTTGTAGCGACTACCCCTCTGAAACTACTTGACGATTTTTTATGAAACTTTACAGGAATGTTGCTCTTGAAGTCTAAGGGGGCACTCCTCAGTTTCGCATGAATGTCCATGGCACTCCTCAGTTTCGCATGAATGTCCATGGTGTAAATCAGAAAGAAATCAACTAAGCATATTTTAGGTCCATGGATTGTATTTATAATAATTATGAAGCACATGTTTGATGTTTTTTTCAGTTTTGAGTACTTCTAAGTTTATTTTTGTGTATTGGAATATGCATTCTTTGGATTTTTTGGAGGCTATAAATAGAAAAATGTGAACCAATCAAAAACTTCCTAAAAGTAGGTAAAATGGCTGATTTTCACTGACGGGGAGATCAGCATGGAATAACTTTTTAAAACGCCGGACTAGGTATGTGAAATTTAGCATTTCCTGATATGCAAGAGCATTATGAGTGCAGACATGACCCTGCTATGCGTAGGAAAAAAATGTATTTTTCTTTATGGACATTTGAAATATTGCTAAAATTGCTTTTTTCGCATGTTTTGAGGGTTTGGGGCAATCTTATAGAAATGGGAATAAAGTTGTACAGAAAATGCTTTTTGATACTTTTATTTGGTATGGAAACATGGGTAATTTTATTGTCTTCTAAGAAATGTATGACACAATGATGATGTGATTTATTTTTGCTCAAGGATTCAGGCTAAGGGCTTGTCATGGGTTTGATGATTGAGAAATGTACATTAAACTGTGGAGTGCCTCCTTATTGATCCCAGATTCTTTTTAGGTCGGCCGGAAATTCAAGATGGCCGCCATGGCTTAAAACAGATTTTTAAAAAAAAGTTTGTAGCGACTACTTCTTGAAAACTGTAAGTGATATTGATATGGGATTTTTTTCTGAAATGATCAGCATGACAAGATGTTGATCCTTGTCGAAAATTATTTTGATTCGACATTAAACATGGCTGCCAGTGGCCATCTTTGTTTACCTAGAGTTATATAGTAAAAACTTCAACTTGTAGCGACTACTCCTCTGAAACTACTTGACAGATTTTTATGAAACTTCACAGGAATACTGACCTAGCTATCAACATCTATCAGTAGAGCTTCAAGGTCATTGACCTCTTGTTTTTTTATCAAAATTATGGCCAATTTTAACCGTGAATTTACTTATAGGCAATTTCAATTATTTTTTCCACCTATAATTTTTTTTTTTTTTAGTAAATGCTACAGTAAAGTTTATTTTCAATGTGTGGGACAGACATTGGGAGGTTGAATCAACGGGTAGATAATGTATTTGAACAATTCTAAGAATAATACCAATCCTGAGTGATGTACTTCCTTTAAAACGATAGCCGGCTTATAGGTTGGCTGTCACGTACACCATATAGACTCAGTGTGATACTAATGTTGATGACGTAATCAAGGACATGACTATGTATGGAAAGCCTCGGCTGCCTTCTGTTGGCCTTTTGCATTTTGTGCAGTACGCTTTGTAAGTCGTTTTGTGCATTTTCTAAGTTGTTATGTGCATTTTCTAAGTTGTGATGTGACTTTCGTAAGTTGTTATGTGCATTTCGTAAGTTGTTATGTGCATTTTGTAAGTTGTCCTGTGCATTTTGTAAGTTGTTAGGTGCATTTTGTAAGTTGTTATGTGAATTTTCTAAGTTGTCCTGTGCATTTCGTAAGTTGTTATGTGCATATTGTAAGTTGTTATGTGCATTTTCTAAGTTGTCATGTGAATTTCGTAAGTCGTTATGAGCATTTTGTAAGTTGTTATGTGCATTTTCTAAGTTGTCTTTTGCATTTCCTAAGTTGTTATGTGCATTTCGTAAGTTGTGATGTGCATTGTTTAAGTTATGATGTGCATTGTTTAAGTTGTTCTGTGTATTGTTTAAGTTGTCATGTGCATATTATAAGTTGTTATGTGCTTTTTCTAAGTTGTTATGTGTTTTTCGTAAGTTGTTATGTGCATTTTCTAAGTTGTCCTACACATGTAAGTTGTTATGTGCATTTTGTAAGTTGTTATGTGCATTTTCTAAGTTGTCTTGTGCATTTCCTAAGTTGTTATGTGCATTTCGTAAGTTGTGATGTGCATTGTTTAAGTTGTGATGTGCATTGTTTAAGTTGTTCTGTGCATTGTTTAAGTTGTCTTGTGCATATTCTAAGTTGTTATGTGCATTTTCTAAGTTGTTATGTGCATTTTTTAAGTTGTTATATGCTTTTCGTAAGTTGTTATGTGCATATTCTAAGTTGTCTTAGAATATGCACATAACAACCTACAAAATGCACATAACAACTTACTAAATGTACATAACAACTTGGAAAATGCACATAACAACTTACGAAATGCACATAACAACTTAGAAAATGCACATAATGAAATATAGGGTCCTATAGAAACCACAGCGTCCGAACGCAATGGCATCGTAGGTCCGCACTGTACTGCAAACAAAGGACTTAAAACTACAATGAAAGAGACAAAAAACAACAGAAAGGGTGGTGAAGACAGGGTTACTAAATGCACATAACAACAACAGGACAACTTAGGAAGCGTACTGCACAAAATGCAAAAGGCCAACAGAATGCAGCCGAGGCTTTCCATAACTATGGTACTGCGACCTTGCGTTAACTCATCTCTGTTAAAGGAACAAGCATTATAATTAGCACTCAATTTAGTATTCCTACATCATTTTGACATTAAAACTGCTTGAATAGAATAAAAAATGGAGATTCTCAATTTTCAAATATTTAAATATATTATCGGTGCAATATATTTTATTTATACGCGTTGTTTTTTTAAAAGCATGGATACTGGTATTTTTGTTAAAGATGTCCTAAAATGTGCTGTTCCTATCGGGTGCCGCTTTTCGAGGTTTTCGTATTTGCCTCGTGTAATTTTAAGGTGCTGTTGCTTTTTCGAATTTACATCGCGTATGTTTACATCGACTGTTGAGTTGCGCGGGTATTTGTGTTACATTTTTTTATCCTACCTTGAATGTCATATATAGCCTAAAATGTGCTACTAACTTTACACTCAATCACACATATGCTAACATACCTGTACATTTTACTTATACACATATATTCCTACATACTTGTAGACCTACTCACATGCACTTATACCAATCGTCCATATTATAGCCTAAAATGTGCTATTCCCTTTGTAGGATAGTACTATCATACCATACATTCAGCAGAAACCGACTCCATATTTGTATGACTTCACCAAGCAGCGTATAGCGCGTATCAGTTCTGTACTTTTTTATATTACCTCCCTTTATGCTCGCGTTTTATTGTTCGCGTTGAATAACTGTGTGTTGTACACAGTGGAATTGAGAGTTATGTTTAGTTTAGTTGACTTAGTAAGGTTTTACCGGGAATGCCGTTGGTTTTGTTTGATACTTAGTCATGGTGATTAGCAAATGTTAATTGCCCCGCCAAAATAGAGATTTTACAGAAGGTCTTTTTTTTTCTTTTTTTTTTCCACCTGCTATCTTCACCGCGTGCACGTCGCTGAGTGAGCACCGATGACTTTCAGTTTGCTGAAAACTTGGAGCCGGAGCTGAGGTCGAATTGTGGCGTACCGTAACCACCAGTATCGAAGCCGAGGCCGAGAGCGATTAGCAGACTGACTGTCATTAGACCGAGAGTGAAGGTATCTCCTGCGTCCCATCACAGCACACATCAGATCATGGAAGTCAGAAGTCCGCGGGCCGGAGCCGGAGCTTAGATATCGATATTCAAAACTTAATTTTCATTTTTTTCCCCAAAAGTTTCATCATTTCCGTAAAACTACTAGTATAACATATATTTTGAAATAAATGGTTGATAAAATATAGGTACCAATGGTTCCTACAAGGAGTAGATTTAACTTTTAGACTGAAAATCATGAAAAAACATGCAAACGTTATCCTTATTTGTTTTGACACAAGAAAAAAGTTGCTCGAGCATCAGTAACAAACGGCTACAGACAGCCGACAGACGCTTTGCACCGAGCGTTGGTACTATTTTGGTGTCTTCTTTAGACTTCACCTTATCGCAATCGGTTAAATAATAAAAAAGTTATTCGGACAAGACTCACCTGATGTGGACGTTTCCGCCATATTTTTTAATGCGAACGTTATTCAAAAGTCACGTGGGTTCCCCGCACATATATACATATACGAGGGTTGTCTAAGAAGTGTGTGGACTTGTCTCATAAGTGTTGTATTAGTTGAAAGAATTGTCTCATATTTACGTAAAACAAACTTTGGTATTTGTTTTTTAAAATAAATAGAACATTAATTTGTTTTCATCAATAATACACACGTAACGTGTTTCCATGGAAACCATATATGTTCCATTCGGCGCACGTCAAATTTCCGTCACTTATTACAACCAATATATCCTTTTCAATGATCAAAACTACAATTGTCACTAGACCGTATGACGCGGGAAAACGTCTGCCCGTAACGTCATGTTCTGTTATTTTGAAGTTTGTAACGGTTTCCGGAGCTGGGATACTATAAAACATCATCAATTGGTATTAACCCGTTACTAGGCTAATAAAGGAAAATATTCACTCGGACAAATTGCAACAAAAACAGTATTTATACGGAACGAAAGTACATTGTATTAGTATCTACCAAACCAAACTTGCAGACTGTGTTCCTTGGCAAAACAAAAATATTGACACTTCAAAAAATGAAAAAATCCGATTTTATAATTTCAAGATTATGGACGGTATAGCTCACCATAGTGAGTACTCTTCATACGAAGGGTACATGACGTCATCAATTACGTCAAAATTTAATGGCTGCGCCCAGTTATAACTCAATAACAACTGTTTGAAAGTGCCATTATCGATCAAATATTCGATTAAATCTTCGAGGTAAGTAACTATTATGTTTATTTTACACGAATTCCGTGAAGTTTGATTGTTTTTACGTCTTGTACGTCTGCACAATTGTTGATGAACGTTGTTTCATGGCGAAATTTGAGGTAAGGTTGAATATCGTATAAACATGCATATTTTGAGCTATTAAGGCGTCTGCGAGAGTTAAACAATGTTGTAAACAAATAGCAATGTTCAAAATATAGCTAATAAGCAAAATAACACTTATTTAAAAAAAAAAACGTGTTTCGAGAAGGCTCTATTCGTTAATTTTTTCTAAGTACGGAAGGCCATTTTTGCAATTATTCTCAATAACGTTTTAACCGACTACAAAACAGAAGCTTGTTAATTGACTGAATTCACAAGTTTTGACAAGAAACACTATGTTTAGAATACATTTTGATTGCTTTTAATATTTTTGAATGTTTATGTGTGTTATTAACATCATAATATTACTGTAACATCATCTAGATCTATATAATTAAATGCAGTCGTTCTTATATTGCAGGCAGTTGCTGAATATTGCGCAGATGTACTCCACATAACCAACCATACATCTCCTTGTCACCAACAGAAATGCATAATTATCATACGGTATGTGTCATGATTTTGCTAATTTTATGAGATGTCAATATATGGCACATTAACAATACAAATAGACATGAGCCAGTCAGAGTAGCAGTTATAATAAAAAAAAAATGTTGACGCCATATTGACGTTGTCATGGACAGTTCACAGTTTTATTATATATATTGCCCAGATGATTTATTAAACGAAACCAGTTGACATACTCATGTTTTTGAGATTTTGTTTTTTACAATGACACATTAATGACACACGTGCTCTCACACCATTATTTTTACTACAATCCTTATAGACCAAAGCAGCACAATGCAATAATTGCACACAATGATATAATAATGATACATGTTATTAACATTATATTATAATGATAAAATCATCTTAAGGGCCTGGGTAATTGAACATAATTATTGTTCTATTTCAGTTGCTGAGTAAGATGGCAGTGTACTAGTCCTCTACACAACCAACCATACATACCATGGGACACCAGCAACAGTATCTCATCGTACGTGTTATGTACCAATCTTATATTAATTAACAATTTTGCAAAACAGACCGTTGCAGCACAATACAATAATAGTAGTATAATAATGATACATGTTATTAAATTATAATATTATTGTAAAATTATCTTGAGGACCTTGGTCATTGAATTTTTGTTGTATTTCAGTTGCTGAATATAGACCCAATGTATTAGTGTATTCTACACAACCAACGATGAACCATACATCTCATGGGATACCAGCAGCACTACAGAACTATAATATCGTACGTGACATGTACCTATCTAACCGAATATTGCACATAATGTATTGTTGGGCAAACAACAATCCCACTAATATATTTTTGATAATATTTTATAGACCAATGCATCACGATACATACTGGTATAGAATAAATACTTATAACCCATGCAAGTAACTGAAGAATGAACTCATGTTCTATACAAAATTAAGAATGTAGATGGTCGAAACTGTCTCAGTCAATTTCAGCCTTGTCAGCTGTGACAACACAGAACAGAAAACGTTTTCGAGAAATAAACATACATTGTCTGCGTCTGTCTGTGAAATCTGCCTACGTCTACCTTCAGAATATGACGAGATTGGAACATGAGCATCCGGATGTGCACCGACAGTTCTTACAAGGAAACCACACTGTGAGAAGAACCGATAGGTACTGGGGAGGACTTTCTACCGATCTTTTTATTGAACAGATATTGATGCGATCATTGAAAACATCTGGGGGACTTACGAGAGGAAGAGGCATGTCTGAGGCTCAACGAACTTTGTGGCTGTTATCCATGCCAGCATGTGCCGAAATGAATCACGCCATGCAATATTTCAGTGACACGAGTTATGCTACCAGCGAGCAACACCAAGATGCTTCATTTTCACGCCGTAATAGGGATAGCTATGATGCGAAACAAGTGGTTCAGTTCTTGCAAGCCCGATCTCCATTTGAAGAAGCAGATACATCTTTACGAAACATCGAAACTGGTGTTACAGCGGATAAACGAGCCAATGTTGATTCGACTTTTGACATAGGGAAGAACATTATTCATAACATGGTTGGTCAACCCGTAGATGAATACGTACACAAAAGGAAAGATCAAGCAGTACCACTAAGTGACAATAACTCTATCAAGATAAACGATGAAACAGTTAGCATTGATCCTCAACTACTTTTTCAACGTTTAATTACAGTGGCCGATAGGTGTGATGAAGATATTTCGACCATATTCAAGTATGAGTTGAGCACCAACCCATCTTCATTATTCGAAAATACGGGTTTGCCTAGAGCTGCACAGAAATCTCAACTAGCCGATGCAATGTGGAAACTTGGAGATTGCTGCCCTGATCCAGAAATGCAAGCAGAGTCGGTGTCCTATGTGATTGATGGGGGGTCATTGTTACAGAAGATTGCGTGGCAGAAAATGGCACTTTTAGAACCATATGTGAACAATATTATCAGTACTTGGCCCAGAAGTATTCGAGCACAACAGTAGTGTTTGATGGCTACTCCAATGGACCATCCACCAAGGATATCACCCACGTTCGCCGAAATATGGGAATAGTAGGCACACCAGTGAGATTTACAAACGACACACCCTTTCGATCAAGCAAAGATTCTTTCCTGAAAAACGTTGAAAACAAACAAAACTTTATATACTTGTTGGGGACTTACCTTGAAGAAAGAGGGATAAACGTTAGGCATGCTGAAAGCGATGCAGATGTACTAATAGTCGATACAGCCGTAGAGCATGCTGAAACCACTACGACGTTTGTGATCGAAGAAGACACGGATCTGCTGGTCCTTCTGTGTTATCATGCGAAGGATTCAATGAAGATTTTCCTTAGGCCTGATACGAAGCAGACAAAATTAAAACCAAACAAGGTTTGGGACATTAAAAAAACACAGTCAGTACTAACAAGGCCTGTTTGTGATCTGCTCCCATTTCTACACGCACTCACGGGGTGCGACACTACCTCGCGAATCCATGGAATCGGCAAAACCTCTGCACTGAAAATGCTTTGTACGAGTCCGCAACTACAAGAGGTGGGGACACTCTTCATGAAAAGTGAATCGAAACAAGAAGTAGTGCGCAATGGAGAATTAGCTCTGATATTGCTTCTGGATGAAGTACGGATCAAAATCTTGACGTCATAAGATTCCAAAAGTTCACTGCGAAGGTTATGACGAACACATCGTGCGTTCAAGTTCATACACTACCACCGACATCTGCTGCAACAGCTTTCCATAGCCTTCGAGTGTATATTCAATCTCAAACATGGATTGGCAATACAAACCTGCAACCTGAAGAGTGGGGTTGGCAGTTGAAAAATGAGGTGTACAGTCCCATAAAAACTAACTTGCCTGTAGCACCAGCAAAACTGCTGAACGTTGTTCGATGTAATTGCAAAGCTAACTGTGACAGTAAACGATGCTCATGTCGGAAACACGGTCTGGAATGTTCGTTTGGATGTGGAGCCTGTCGTGGAATTAGTTGCACAAACTCCCACATGTCAGAATACGTTGAATGTACTTAGTATATTACATGCACTGTCAAATTTTGTCCATTTTGTGGGATCTTTACCACATGATAATTTAAACGTGTATGTATTATTATGAATGTTATATAATAATATAATAACAAATATAATAATTGAGCCGCATCAAGCATAAAAGTTACTTAAAGCATCTGCGTAAAGTGTCGTCCAGGATCAGCCAGCGCAGTCTAATCCGGGCCGACACTTTTCGCCTTCAGTGGATTTAGGTTAAGGATAGACCTTCTTGAAACAGAAAATCACATAAACGCGTAAAGTGTCATCCCGGATTAGACTGCGCAGGCTGATCCGGGACGACACTTGACGCAGAAACTTTAAGGACCTATTATGCTTGACGCAACTCAATATACTTAATCATTTTCACTTGAAGTACAAAAACTCTTGAAATGACCTTGACACTGACCTTTGACATTCTTCTAATGTTTTACACTGCCATTGTTATAGTCATTGCATTAACCAATTGAGGCACGAAGTTTAATTATAATGTGAAGATTTGTCTGTTTTATTTTCGATTTTTTTTTGTATATTCATAATAGTGGGTGGGGTAATTCCCCCCACCCTCAAAAGGAAAAAATGAATTATTTCATACATTTAAATACACAGAATGGTAGAAAAAAACATCAAAACAGTGTACATGTAATGTTTAAGTATAGGTCAAACATACCATAAATTATCAAAGAAGGTACCACATCACCCAAATATGTATTGGTTGGTAATTATTTGAATATTTCGTTATGACCTTAATATACGGTCAATTTTCTCAGCAATGCCTTATCTGAGTGAATGCAACTTTCTCTCTGTATTACTACATATATTGTAGTTTACGAAAATAATAGAAACGTTTTTGTTGCAATTCGTCCGAGACATGATGCTACGCAAGATTTCGTTTATCAGCCTATACCCGTTAAACATGACGTCAACAGGTGATGTGAAATTGCGGGCAGTGATACAGTTTTGCGAAGATCTCGGGAAAACTCCAATGCATACTTTCAAATTGATCCAAGAGTCGGGACGGAAATGTAGCAGATCTTTAGTGTTCAAATGGCATGGACGGTTCAAAGACGGTCGTCAATCTATCGCCGATGATGAGCGTTGTGGCCGCTCTCCGGACGTGAGGTCAACGATGGTAGAGAAATTGAAAGGAATGGTTTACGAAGATAGGCGCTTTACTGTCAGAACGTTAGCTGCTGAACTGTGCAGTTCCAAGGATACTGTTCACAGAATACTTAAAGATGAACTTCATATGTGTAAAGTAAGTGCTAGATGGGTACCGAAACTTTTGTCCGACGATCATGAAAGCAGGCGTGTGTCATGTTTAGGTAGGACATGTGTTGACGTCAAAGATGAAGTTATCGGACACTTTAGCGTGCGCCGGCTACACAATAGTGATCTGTTATAATTGAATGTCAAATATTACCTGTTTCATGTATTGTCACGATTTTTAAGTATAATTTCAACAGTTTATTGAATTTTATAATGGTGTGTTTGTTTGTTAATTCCGTTAAATATTTTCAAAGTTATGAGTAAAGTCCACGAACTTCTGAGACAACCCTCGTATATAGAAATCGTTGTCAGTAGGTTTAGAAGAAACAGTATACATATGTTTTAAAATGTGACTGTTGTTGGCGAGGTAGCTACTACTGTATTAAAATCGCCGACAAAGTCAAATTTTCAGAATGCGTGAGAATGTAGAATGTATGCGTGTCACGCCCTACAGAGAACTATTGATTTTACCATAAGATTACATATAACCTTTAGGTCTACCTGATTTCCATATATGTCTTAGGCCCATTGTCTGATTATTGTTTTCCGGATGAAACCGAAAGTAGGTTTTCCGGAAATGAAAATGACACCCCAAAATCTAAATATTAAAATTAAACACATTATAAGTTGTATTAACCTTTTCGAACCAATCATCTTTATTAATGAGCGAAGTAATTTTACTTTAATAGCAAACGTAGTACAAGGTTATAATAGCGTAAATGAGTCTCCATGCCCCTTCCATAGTAAAGTTAGAATGTTGACAACCTGTTAAGAACTCAAACCTGATTAGAATTCTGGGAAACTTACTTTTTCACGCAAATAAACATGTCTGCTATTAAACATCAACAAGGAAATAGGGGGTTTAATACCTTCTAGGTATACAGGAAGTAAATCACTGTGGTATTCATGCCTGGTGTAGTCGAAAGGAGTTCCCAAATAGATAATCCCTAACTTTTTTGTGATAAAAGGCATTTTTGAGTATTTAAGGCCTGTTTTCGTGGCTAAAATGACTTTATTGACTTGTTTGTGGTAGCTAAAAAGCATTTGCATGGTTGTATGATGATTTTATTTATCAACTTGAAAGTTTTGAAAGTGTGAAAGTAAAACATATTTAAGAGGTGCCGAATGAATGCAGTTTGTTCACGGTGTCAACAAAGATCAGCATTTTATTTTCTTATATGCCACATGACCCCTACTTTTCTCAGCAGTTTTCTGGAGACGCAGGTCTCATGACTAAGAACATGTAAGTGAATCTTAGTTTGAATTTCATTTTGAAAAATGGCTAACTAAAAAGCTTGGACAATATTGCATTGGATTCAATGGGATTTGATTTACTTCCGGTACACCTATACGGCGGCGTAATGTGAATATTCATTTTCTCTCGGAGTCTTACCTAAACAGTATTTTAAAGTTTTCGCAAAGACTATAGCTCCGACAAACAATTCTTCACGGTGTTTTAAAACGCGTTTTGATGTTTTTTCGCATGTTTTTTGCCTCGGAAAGCTGTAATTTGGAGTTTCAGATTTTTGAAGTCTTTAAATGATGACCTGGAGAGACATTTTTCAACAAAACTAGGCTTGTTTGTTGTTAAAATGTAGATATTTGTATTTGCAATCATAATTCAGCATTATAATTTGCAAAAGTATAGCTGTATGGGTGTGACACCACCAAATATTCCCCTTACCCCCTAAAATTGAACTTTCTGAGAAAATGTCAGAGAGTACTGTAGGCAAAGTATGCTGTCCAGTCATAGAAACTTAACTTTTAAAAACCTTGGACTGGTACCCAGTACCCAGTCCAACAGTTAACAATATATCGAGACCGGGCATCTGAAACATCACGTGGTATCTGTTTATGTTGAACATGCCACTGTTCAGTGAAAACAGTTGGATTTAAGTTGATAAAAAAACAAAAGGATTTAAGGAAATATAACTTCGATCAATCGCTAATAGTGTGCAGTCTGGTGACGTGTTTTAATAATTACATATATATACATATATATATAGTTTTAAAGACACCAGTTTAATTGGTCAAAAATGATTTTTACGCTCGATATGTTGGGTCCTTACCTTGTTATTGGGTCATCAATCTGCCTATTGGGTCGTGACCCAACAATTCAACGACCCAATAATACATGCTTGTCTAACAGAACTCCATTTACCTAATTAAGCCTCTCGCACATAACTTATTTTACACGTGTATTGGGCCCATGAGTAGGGGTTATCTCCCCTTGATAACTTGCTAAGTGTGTATATATATACTGTAAGAAGACCCAGTATTATGGTTTGAGAACAAAAGGCGTTAACAGTTACCCGTTAAGTTACGACTATATGGGGATATATAAGTACCCGTAGTTGTACTTAATTGATAAAAAACATTACCAAAAACGTATATTCACACTATTTCATGGTGGTCCCAATAAATGTGTTCAAATTGAGAGACCCAGTATCCTGGTGACTTTAACATGTTTAAGTATATATATAAGCAGCAAATGGTAGAATAACGAAGAAAACAAATTCAAAATTCTAAATTTAATTATCTGCAAGCAGATTTAAAGTTAAAATGATAATTAATTCATCGAGATCCTTACTTTAATCTTAGATATTAACGTTAACATTGCCGTGTGTCCCTTTAAAACAATTGAAAACTATTGGGTCGAACCTTAAATTGTAACATGCATGTGGAAATTTCGGTTAATGCCTTGATGATTTCAACATGAAATACAATACTCGTGATTTTAAAATGAAATGAAATTGTGAAGATTTCAACATGAACATTAAACAAGTTCGATCAGATACGCAACGTTTAAGTTTGATCAACACTTCGTTGTTATTGTATTTAACTGGTTTGCATGTTACTGTATGCAATAACATAAGGTGGTAAATTAGTTTGATTATTATATTTCTGATTTTATATTATATATGTCACGGAGTACTCTCTATAAACAAGTGTGTAATTAAATATTTTAGAACAATAACACATGTTTTATTTTTATTTAGACCACTAATTAACGTGATTGTGTTACAAAACATCTCAGTTTATAGATTCGTGCGTTTTACTTTAAGCTTAATTTGATGATATCTTGTAAACGAACTCAGAACAGAATTGTTATCAGACAAAACAGTTAAACGTTATGCATATTAACCATCATCAGTGGCTTCAGTCTAGTAACCTTTCCTCGGCTTAGCTGGAATCGTAAACCGGGCTGTCACGTATAACATTCGAGCACGTTAAAGAACTATTACAATTTTAACTACTAACCAGTGATAATTGTCTCACAGACTCATGTTATTCTCAATGTCAGTGCCAAACATGTAAACACATGTTAATGCAGATTGTAATAGTATAATTAAAGATAATACACTCTAAGGTGTAAATTTATTTATCATATATGTTGCAGTGTGAGAGTGTTATCAATTTATAATATTACACCAGTGGAATGAAATGCAAATGAATGCCGAATCATCGTTCGGTCTTTGTGCACTGGAACTGCCTCATCGATGTCCGTAACATTTAAAATACAGAATGCCGGAAATCGAAGAGGTAGTTGCGTTGTTCGGTGTCATACGGAGAAAACCGAGTACACATTCGACGTCATTATACAAACATACCACGTCATCATACGACAAATACAATACTACGTGTTCCCTATCATTTATTTTTCTTTTAGTTATGTGATTAATATAATATCACATTCCTGCGTATTTAATATAATGGAATTTATTAAGCTCTTTGAATAATATTGATATAATGTTCGGCATAGCCTCGCACAATGTAATTTTATCCAACTCGTTTAATAAATTCAATATTAAACAGGCACCCATGTAACACCCATCTATAACCAATATTAAGGACATTACTATGTTAAAGTACACCTTGACCTTACCCGCCGAACTATTGATTCTAAACGTAATACGTGTATTTATTGACCGGCATAACACACATACGCATCATGCAAAGTGTCAGTTAGCTAAACAATGACATTCTAATATGTACTCGATTTAAATATCTATACATGTCAGGTATATCACCTTCTATCGCCTTCAATCAGTTTTCGAGGGCTGGCGTGGCGCAGTCGGTAGCGCGGCGGATTTGTAACCGGAGGCCCCGGGTTCAATCCTCCGTGGTGCCACTGAGTTCCGTCGGTGTGTTCTTGGGCAAGACACTTTCCCTTAGTCTCGTCCGTCGGATGGGGACGTAAACCGGGCGGTCCCGTGTATCGGTCTATCCTCCGAGCACGTAAAAGAACCATAGGAATCTATTCGATAATAAGAGTAGGGCAGGTTCCCGGATTCCTATGTATCCTTCCCCTCTCTCTGGGGCGGCTCTAAATAACCTATACTGTGTTGATGAGCCGTTAAACAACATTCAATTCAATTCTATCAGTTTTCTATCACCATATAATTTCGACCGATAGTGGAATTGACGTCTGCGTGGGTTTTATGTGAATTGAAACTGTTGTGAGGTATGCATGTCTGCTTAATGAATAGTTCAAAGCAGCAAAGATGACATGCACATTGGACAGATTTTACCACGCTAAGGATAATTTCTTCATGCTAGTTCTTCCTTCTACCGATTTTGTTGTCATTAAATGCCTCACAGTACAAGCAAAGTTACAAATATTGACATAATTATGTTTTGATACAATGATGAGGTTATCGCTCTCTCTATATATAACATAATGATCTGCGCTAGTCATAGGGCGTGCCTAAATCTCAGTAACATCCGATAACTCGTCAGGTATAGATGGCAGTACTGTTTATGGATACTAGTAATTGTTGGTATCCCCATGGGTACTTACTGTACAACTCTGGTCGCATATTTGTTTTGCATTGCTATGAAAGAGATGACATGTTCGGTCTTCCACCAGATACATAGCCATATGTCATCAAAGCATTTAATAACACGTCTCAGTATCTGGATGATATATTACACATTGACAACCCTTTCCTTTCTACTAAATAAAGATATTCCCAAAAGAACTTCAACTTAACAAAGCTAATATTTCTGATAATATCGCATCTTTTCCCAAATTACATCTCTCAGTTGAAAATGGGGAATTAATAACAAAATGTGTGACAAGAGTGACATTTTTTAATTATCGCTACATAGAAGGGGAGGTCCCAGAGCAACAGTTTTCGTGGGTATATGTTTCTCAACGTATTCGTTTTTCTAGACCTTGTAATCGATTTTAGGACTTTACTGTTCCTAGCCTTTGTATAACCACACGAGGTGTTCAACTTATAACGTAACACTTTTGTTTAAGATGTTATTATTATTCTGCGGAAGTGATTATCATGAAAAATGCGTGATTTAGTTATGTGAAACTGTCACTTACAACAAATACATTTACAAATAATCTCTAATTTCATGCGGTTAGTTCACTGCAAACTATTTTCCAATTTTAAATCTATATGTTTTTGTTGCCGTAGACTAGGAATCTTAAAGAGGCACTACCTATATCTACGCGATTTTTAATGTAAAATATTAAATACTCAATATTACTGCATTTATATGTATACCAAGCTATTTTATGAGCATTCTAAGAAGAAACATGGTTCGTATTCCAGTTCTGTAAATTATTAATTATGATCAAAACAATATCCTGAATAAAATGCTGCCCAGCCGTTTATTCCTGCCGGAGAACTACGAGTTTTTACGATTTTCTCGGACATGCGCAATGCGATTACAAACTATTCGGCGCAGTTCCGATAGCAAACGAATCGATCGGAACTCTTCGCTAATCAGACGAGGTAGTTCCGATTGTAAACGAATCAGATCGGAAAATCTCCGCAATCGGCTTGTCTAAAACAATTACGAATACAATTTCAAAAATCCGATCTTTTCAATCCTGTTTTTCCCCAGCAAAACGCATATTACATTGGGTGAAATTATTGCCATTTACCTTTTTCATAGTACTCTTTATAATTACGTAAAGTTTATATCAATTGGTGGACAAAAAGATATAGGTAGAGCCTCTTTAATATGATGAAGCCTACCAGCTGGCTTGCGGAACATCGGTGGTTCTACCCAGGTGCCCGCATGAAAATTACCCAGAGGGGCACCTGGGGTCTTCCTCCACCAGAGGAAGTTGGAAAGTCGCCATATGACCATAGCTGTTGGTGCGACTATAAAATCCAATTCAATTCAATTATATTGCCGTAGAGTTTTACCTTAAGGGTGGCCACTGCTGAGGTTTTGAATTTTGCACTTCCGGAAATTTACATTTGTTATATTTCAAAAATTATAATAAAACTGGAAAAAATAATTATATAGTAACAAACTAATGGCCAATAGGGATATTTTAGTGCAAAAAAAATGAAAATTGTTTAGAATTTTTTTTGACCTCACATTTTGTGCCCAAAATTGACAATTTTTAACAAAAGCCAAAATTGGGGGTAGGGGTACAAAAGATGGTATTTCTCAAAAACCGTTTAAGATATTCACTTAATTTAAACTTTATTACAAAGACATGTGTTAGGATATTCAGAGACAGCAATAAAACGTATTGTTCCTGTTATTTGTTACAGACCTATGTCGTTATATGTCAGAGCTCGTCGAAATCTAAAAAAGCACATTTTTTCTCAGTTTTTATTGAATATCTTTCTTATATGCACACCGACCCCCAATTTTTATTTTTTCATTCTAAAACTCAGGTCTTGTATATATTGTAGACAAAATATCTCAAAAAGTTTACTGTTCCTTTATCATGAAAAATTGATTGATCACAAATTTACAAATGCAATTGATAGTAAACTGGGTGGGGTAATGACAAGGGATGTAATAATTTTTCAGATGGTGATAAAAATACCACAACCCTTAATTTTTCGTCCTAAAGTATGAACTATAACATTAAAAAAGACGGAAAATCGATACCTGTTCTGCAAACCACACTACACACATATAAGTTGCAATACACAATTTGCAGCTGATTCAGAATTTAAAACCACACTGTGAGAGTGTATTACTAAAGATTAATTTTGCGAAAAAGTTAAATCACCGACCCATCATTATTTTTCCAGAAACTAACTAGTAATATGTTAGTCTTCATAAAAAACAGGGAAATTAAAAATTCTTACTGTTCTGATATTCACCAGAGGGCACCCTTAAACCAAATAATTACACTAAATGCATATCATAATAGTTTAAAACTGTCCTTGCATTTAAATATGATTGTATCCTTTATTTTAAACAAAAGTATAAATTTTGAATTAAAAGTAATTAAAATATTAAGAAATTGACAAATAATAGGACAATTTGCTCGTATTTTACCGATTATTTCATAAATGTAACAAAATTAGCATTTTATTCATATGTTGTACGACAAAAAATAAATAATTCATTACGTGGTCCCGCCTTAATTCCATTAAAAGATGGGAAGGATTATATTAGCAGGATTTTATAAAAGATATTTCAACAATAAAACACGTTTAAAAACATGTTTACTGAAAAAATGCGATAACTTGTCTAAAATTCCCTATTAAATGTCTTAATTTTACAATATGCAAACTGTTTAAGCCGAATTTAAGATTTTATGTCATGCCCCAACCAATCCCATTTTCGATTCCTGGAGAAGGGGTTGGATGGGGTATGGAAGTTAATACTCGGACCACGTAATGTATTGTTGCTGTATTATCACATACCATATATTTGGTCCAAAATATATTTTTTCATCATTATTTGCAAATGTGTGTGTTCAGCCGATAAATCTTTTTTTATAGAGAAGGAAATCATAACAATGCCTGAGCTAATGTTTGGAACTGGAATTTTTCATCAATTTAAAAAAAAAAGAAGTCGAATTTCATGAAATCATGAAAACCGACAACGAGCAAAAAAATCATATTCAGACTACTATAACCTTAAACGACAATTTACAAGCATTTTCTTCCAATGCTTTTATTGATAGCGGCCAGAAGTTAGCATGATATTCGATATTCGACATTCGATATTCAAGTTGAATATCGAAAAACAAAAAACTCGAGATTCGTTATTCAACAAAAAAAAGCTGAATATCGAATAACAAAAAACTCGAGATTCGTTATTCAACAAAAAATAACTGAATATCAAAAAGCAAAAAACTCGAGATTCGTTATTCAACAAACAAAATCTGAAAATCGAAAAACAAAAAACTCGAGATTCGTTATTCAACAAATAAAATCTGAATATCGAAAAACAAAAAACTCGAGATTCGATATTCAACAAATAAGTTTTGAATGTCGAAAAACAAAAAAAACTCGAGATTCGTTATCCAACAAAGAAAATTTGAATATCGAAAAACAAAAAAGTCCAGATTCGTTATTCAAAAAATAAGTTTTGAATGTCGAAAAACAAAAAACTCGAGATTCGTTATTCAACAAAAAAATATTGAATATCGAAAAACAAAAAACTCGAGATTCGTTATTCAAAAAAATAAATTTTGAATGTCGAAAAACAAAAAAATCGAGATTCGTTATTCAACAAATACAATTTTTGAATATCAAAAAAAAAAAATCGAGATTCGTTATTCAACAAAAAATATCGAAAAAAAATACTCGAGATTTGTTATTCAACAAATAAAACTTTTGAATATCAAAAACAACAACTCGAGATTCGTTATTCAACAAAAATATCGAAAAAAAACAACTCGAGATTTGTTATTCAAAAAATAAGTTTTCAATGTCGGAAAACAAAAAACTCGAGATTCGTTATTCAACCAAAAAATATTGAATATCGAAAAAGGAAAAACTCTAGATTCGTTATTCAAAAAATAAATTTGGAATGTCGAAAAACAAAAAACTCGAGATTCGATATTCAACAAATAAATTTTTGAATATCGAAAAACAAAAAACTCGAGATTCGTTATTCAACAAAATATTTGAATATCGAAAAAAAAAAAACTCAAGATTTGTTGTTCAAAAAATAAGTTTTGAAAGTCGAAAAACAAAAAAGCTCGAGATTCGTTATTCAACCGAAAAAAAATGAATATCAAAAAACGAAAAGATCGAGATTCGTTATTCAACAAATAGGTTTTTATATCGAAAACAAAAAACTCGAGATTCGTTATTCAACAAATAAGTTCTGAATGTCGAAAAACTCGAGATTCGTTATTCAAAAAATAGGTTTTGAATATCGAAAAGCAAAAAACTCGATATTCGTTATTCATCCGGAATCATTCCGTATGTGAGATTTGGTCAAACGTTTTCTGAGAAGTTATTTACACTAAAAGTCTACGATGGACGAGAAGCGGACGAAAAGTGACCCCAATAGTGTATTTCAACCCTGAGCCGAAGCCTCTGGGCCATCGGCTCAAGTGAACTAAAAATATTCAATACCTCGACCTGAGGATGTCTCTGCCACCAATGAAGTACATATGAACCATTTTCAAACAAACTAAACTGAGGTAATCAGAAAAAAAGTTTACTCATATTAAATCACCTATCAAGGTTATGTTTAAGCGAAAACAAAACACACGGAAAATATGTCTTTCACCTTGGTTATACTGGTGTTCAGTAATGTCTACTAATGACAACAAAACATATGACCAAATATGAGTTTTGTGACAATCACGCAAAAGATTACCATGACCTTGGTAGTATTGGTGTTAGGTGATGAGCACTTATGCCAACAATGCATATGCTTAACCATCAAACAAAGAAAGGGGGCACTCAGAAAACGTTAATTGAAGTTATAAACAAGGTCACGTTACCTATTCAAGTTTAAGTTTTATGAATATAAATCAAAATATGACCTAGGCCTTGGTAAAGTTAGCGTTAAGTGCTGTCCATCAATATCAACAATATGTATGACCAACTATCAAGCAACGTGAGACATTCAGAAAAAAATAATTAGAGTTAAGATACCTAAGATTAATGAACGTGAAGTTGGCAGTAGCAGTTGCAGCAGTAGCAGTAGCTACTGCCAGCAGTAGCAGCAGTAGCAGCAGTGGAATCAATAGACATCGTAAGTGTGTTTTCTTTGCGCAAGTATGTTGTTTCTACTTCCCACCATCATGTTTAACAGACAACCCATTTCGCAACCATCCTATGTTTGCTATTGCTATTGCTATTGCTATTGCTACTGCTACTGCTACTGCTAACTACTTCCAGCAGTAGCTGCAGTAGAGTCAATAGTCATCGTAATTATGTTTACTTTGCGCAAGTACCCACCATCATGTTTAATAGACAACCCCTTTCGCAACCATCATATGTTTGCTACTGCTACTGCTAACTACTGCCAGCAGTAGCAGCAGTAGCAGTAGGTTGTAGAGCACCATCTCAATAGATATACACATCGCAAGAATATTTTCTTTGCGCAAGTATGTTGTTTCTACTTTCCCACCATCATACCCCTTTCGCAACCAGCATATGTTTACACAACCGCTTCGCACAGTATTATCATGGCTTATATGTTTTGTTCTCTATCGTTATAGCTGTAACTATAACAGCAGTGGCAATAGCTACTACTAGTATTAGCAGCGGTAGCAGTAGCTACAGCTAGCATTTGCAGCAGTAGCAGTAGCTATTGTTAGCGTAACAACAATAACAGTTGGTCTTAGTTGCAGTTAGTTTCTCTTTTTAGCCTTCAAGTTGTATACACAACCCTCAGCAGTAGCAGCAGTAACATCAGTAGAAGTATATAACCAAGGCGCAGACATAAATAAAGTGTCAGGACGCTGGGCGCACGTACGGCGAAGATATAGCAGTAGCTAGCAGTACCTAGCAGTAGCTAGCAGTAGTAGCGGTAGAGCAATAGCAGCAGTAGCAACAGTAGTTTATACTTTTATTTTTAACCATCACGTTTTATAGAAAAACCCTTTCGCAACCATCATATGTTTACACTGCTTCGCCAAATAATATCATTTCTACCGTTACTGCTGTAACATTTCAGATACTGCTAGTAGTAGAAGTAACAGTAACAGCAGTAGCAGTATCTACTGCTAGCAGTAGCAGTGGTAGCAGTATTAGCTGCTGGCAGTAGCATCAGTAGGACAGTAGTAGCGGTAGAAGCAGTAGCATCACCATCTCAATAGGTATTCTCATTTCGCAAGTATTTATTTTTCTTTCTACGTTGACTTTTTTAACCATCATGACCGCTTCGCCAATATGCAGTATATATATTTGTTTCCCTACCGTTAATGCTGTGACTTTTTAGTTACTGCTAGCGGTAGGAGCAGTAGCAGTAACTACTACTAGTACTATCAGCAGCAGTAGCAGTATATACTGCTAGCAGTAAATGCAGTAGAGCAGTAGAAGCACTACCATCAACATATATTGTTGTTTCTACTTTTCATTTTTAACCATTATGATTTATAGATAACCTGTTTATCGCAGTTTTTGTTCTACTGCTGTATTACTGAAGTATGTACATTTAAACATGCATTTCCTGTCGGATTACGGGTGTTGCCGGCGGAAAATTCAAAATCAAATATACGTGGTCTCAGCGATTTCTTAAAGCATGATGGCCGACCTTCTAAAATCGACCTATTTGAAATTCTTTATCAACGTTTAAGTTCTACTGCTGTGTTACTGAAGTTTGCACTGAAATAGACTCGAAATGGCGTTTTTGTCGGGTTTCGGGTGTTGCCAGCGGGCAGATCAACCACACAGACACGCGGGCTCAGCGGTTTTTAAAGCGTTTTGGTGGTAGTACTAAAATCACACCACTTGAGACCGATGATCACAATTTTGGTTCTACTGCTGTATGATTGAAATTTCGAAAGTAGTAAAAAAGACGTCTGGTCGTCGGATTACGAGTGTTGCCGACGGGACGATCAACATCATAGACATGCAGTATCACTGGATTGTAAAAGCATGATGGCCAGCCTACTAATACCATCCCACTTAAGACTGTTTATCGCAGTTTTTGTTCTTTTGCTGTAGTACTGACCTCTGTACTCCGGTACACTTGAACATGCGTTTTCTGTCGGATTACGTGTGTTGCCGGCGAAAAGGTCGTCGGATAACGAGTGTTGCCGGCGGGACGATCAACATCATAGACATGCAGTTTCACTGGATTTTGAAAGCCTGATGGCCAACCTACTAATACCACCCCACTTGAGTTTGTTTATCTCAGTTTTTGCTCTACTGCTATAGTACTGAAGTGTGTACTGAATTGAAAATAAAACATAAAGACCGTTAGTAGAGAAGTTTCACGTGGAACTATTCTAGATAACTATAGTTTCGCGTGTACTTCTAAAATTAAAAAAATAACGTTTTATTGAGTATATACTGCTACTGCTGCTGATACTAGTTGTAGCTACTGCTACTACTTCTACCGCTAGCAGTAACTAAAAAGTCACAGAATTAACGGTAGGGAAACACATATATAAACTTCATATTGGCGAAGCGGTTGTGTTTTAAAACATGATGGTTAAAAAAGTGAACGTAGAAAGAAAAAGAAATACTTGCGAGATGAGAATACCTATTGAGATGGTGATGCTACTGCTTCTACCGCTGCTACTGTCCTACTGATGCTACTGCCAGCAGTTACTACTGCTACTGCTAGCAGTAGATACTGCTACTGCTGTTACTGTTATTTCTACTACTAGCAGTATCTGAAATGTTACAGCAGTAACGATAGAAAACCAAACATATCAACCATGATATTATTTGGCGAAGCAGTGTAAACATATGGTGGTTGCGAAAGGTTTTTCCTATAAAAACTTGATGGTTAGAAATAAAAGTAGAAACTACTGTTGCTACTGCTGCTAATGCTCTACCGCTGCTACTGCTAGCTACTGCTAGCTACTGCTATATCTTCGCCGTAAATGCGCCCAGCGCCCTGACACTTTCTTTATGTCTGTGCCTTGGTTAGATACTGCTACTGCTGTTACTGCTGCTACTGCTGAGGGTTGTGTATAAAACTTGAAGGTTAAAAAGTGAAACTAACTGCTACTATGACCAACTGCTACTGTTGTTACGCTAACAATAGCTACTGCTACTGATGCAAATGCTAGCTGTAGCTACTTCTACTGCTTCTAATGCTAGTAGTAGCTATTGCCAATGTTATTGCTCCTACTGCTAGCAGTAGCTGAAAAATAACAACTATAACGATAGAGAACAAAACATATAAGCCATGATATTATTGGGCGTAGCGATTGTGTAAACATATGCTGGTTGCGAAAGGGGTATGATGGTGGGAAAGTAGAAACAACATACTTGCGCAAAGAAAATATTCATGCGATGAGTATATCTATTGAGATGGTGCTCTGCAACCTACTGCTACTGCTGCTACTGCATATGATGGTTGCGAAAGGGGTTGTCTGTTAAACATGATGGTGGGAAAGTAGAAACAACATACTTGCGCAAAGAAAACAATTACGATGACTATTGACTCTACTGCAGCTACTGCTGGCAGTAGTTAGCAGTAGCAGTAGCAGTAGCAGTAGCAATAGCAGTAGCAAACATATGATGGATGCGAAATGGGTTGTCTGTTTAACATGATGGTGGGAAGTAGAAACAACATACTTGCGCGAAGAAAACATACTTACGATGACTATTGATTCTACTACTGCTACTTCTGCTACTGCTGGCAGTAGCTACTGCTACTGTTGCTACTGCTACTGCCAACTTCACGTTCATTAATCTTAGGTATCTTAACTCTAATAAAACATTTCTGAATGTCTCATGTTGCTTGATAGTTGGTCATACGTATTTTTGGTATTGATGGACAGCACTTCACGCTAACTTTACCAAGGTCTAGGTCATATTTTGATTTATATTCATAAAACTTAAACTTGGTTAGGTAACGTAACCTTGTTTATAACTTCCATAAACTTTTTCTTAGTGCCGCCTTTCTTTGTTTGATAGTTAATCATATGCATTGTTAGTTTCTTTGATAATGGCTCATACGTATTGTCATTGTTGGCAGAGACATCCTCAGGTCGAGGTCTTGAAGAATTTTAGTTCACTTGAGCCGATGGCCCAGATAATTTCTCAGAAAACGTTTGACCAAATCTCACATACGGAATGATTCCGGATGAATAACGAATATCGAGTTTTTTGTTTTTTCGATATTCAAAATGTTGTTGATGAATAACAAATCTAGAGTTTTTTGTTTTTCGATATAAAAAAACCTATTTGTTGAATAACGAATATCGATCTTTTCGTTTTTTGATATTTAATTTTTTTTGGTTGAATAACGAATCTCGATTTTTTTTGTTTTTCGACGTTCAAAACTTATTTGTTGAATAACGAATCTCGAGTTTTTTCTTTTTCGATATAAAAACCTATTTGTTGAATAACGAATCTCGATCTTTTTGTTTTTTGATATTCAACTTTTTTTGGTTGAATAACGAATCTCGAGTTTTTTGTTTTCCGATATTCAGATTTTAATGTTGAATAACGAATCTCGAGTTTTTTGTTTTTCGATATTCAGATTTTTTTTCTTGAATGACGAATGTCGAGTTTTTGTTTTTCGATATTCATTTTTTTGTTGTTGAATAAGGATTTTCGATTTTTTTGTGTTTCGATATTTAGATTTGTTTTGTTAAATAACGAATCTCTAGTTTTTTGTTTTTCGATATTTAGATTTGTTTTGTTGAATAACGAATCTCGAGTTTTTTGTTTTCCGATATTCAGTTGTTTTTTTTGTTGAATAACGAATCTTGAGTTTTTTGTTTTTAGGATTTTTTTGTGTTGAATAACGAATCTCAAGTTTTTTGTTTTTCGATATTCAGTTTTTTTTTGTTGATAACGAATCTCGAGGTTTTTGTTTTTCGATATTCAACTTGAATATCGAATGTCGACTATCGAATATCATGCTAACTTCAGTCCGCCTTTATTGCTTTTGCTTTTTATAACTGAAAATGTTTACTTCAAAACATCATTATCTATCCTTTTCAAAAAAAATACGGATGCCGAAAAATTCGGAAGTACATATTTACTAGTTCATGTCTTATTGTTTCATATCGAAAGAATCATTAGACTTGACATTAAAATGAACATATTCAGCGAGAATGTCAAGATATTTGATTCAGTTACAAATATATTGTCGATATCAGGTGTGGTCGCTGGCTCCTTTGATTTTGAGAGATGTTTGCCAACTCAGCCTCGTTCTGGAAACTGTTATGAATATTCATTTAGGCAATATTAAGAAGGGTCTATTATCCAAAGCCTCATCACTAATCTTTCCCTCTCTATGAAGGTCAAGAATGTAGCCAATATTTGCACTCATATTTTTACTTTAGGTTTTATTTTTAGTTTAGGTTATATTTCTTTAAGTCACTTAAAGTAAAAATATGCATAGTAATAAAGATGGAGGGAAGTAAATGCATATTCATGACCGTTGGTTTTCATGAGACTTGTAAAAACAAGCCTGTTAGAAATTCAGACTATTGTAAACATCATAGATATATAATAAAAAATAAAGTAATCATGTCAAACCCTGTCTAAAATATGGTAAAGGGACTTACGCTAAATATCAGATATGTGTTCCATGCTGAGCATCACAGATTAGATTACTTGACCGATATAATGAGATGAAAGAACAGATAAGGATTAAACAGATAAGGGTTAAACAAACAGAAATAAACGAGACTGAAAAAAACAGGAAAATAGAACAGGGACGAACAGAAGCTATGAACACTATACAAAAAAGTCTAAAAGGTGTATGGTATAATGCTTTAGTAATGTTTATAGTCATGATCGACCGCCCTCATACCAAGAAATCGAAATTTAGGTATATAATAAAAAATAACAGGTCGTGTCAAACCGGTTGAGAAAAATAGACGATTATTACGTGGTATTAAATATTTCGTCTGGCGAGGGCAGCTGCCCCTTAGCCTGTGACAGGTTATCGGGTGGTCCAGTGGTGATCCAGTGGTGGTCTAGTGGTCCAGTGGTGGCTTAGTGGTTTAATGGTCTAGTGGTCCAGTGTAGTCTAGTGTGGTCCAGTGGTTTAGTGGTCTAGTAGTCCAGTGGTCTAGTGTGGTAAAGTGTGGTCCAGTTGTCTAGTGGCCTGGTGTGGTCCAGTGGTCTAGTGGTGCAGTGTGGTCCAGAATGAATATCTCGGACATTGACGACAATACCCGTTAATATTTATCGGGACGAGAAAGCATCATATACATCTACTACTTGTAATCATGGATAATATCAACATCTAGCTAACGTCAGTAATGTCCTCCGGGTCAATATCGGCATCTTGCGTCAGTTCTGTCCTCGTAGACAATATCAACAGTTAGCGTTGGTATTCCCCACAGGGATAATATACACATTTCCTCAGAAACAATATCAACAGTTAATGTCAGTACAGGCTTTGGGGTCTATCAATAGCCACATGCAGCATCAGTACTCTTTACAGGGACGACAATACAACAATGTACGGCGGTACAACTTTAAGGGAGAGCTACTTTAGCAAACGACAGTAATGTTCTCATGGGAAATATCCGCACCTAGAGTAAGTATTGTCTTCGGAGAAAAATACCAACAGTTAGCGTCATTACACACCTCCTGCACTATGTCAACAGCTAGCGTCATTACACACCTCCTGCACTATGTCAACAGCTAGCGTCATTACACACCTCCTGCACTATGTCAACAGCTAGCGTCATTACACACCTCCTGAACTATGTCAACAGCTAGCGTCATTACACACCTCCTGAACTATGTCAACAGCTAGAGTAAGTATAGAGACTAATCCCATGAGAAGTCTGTTTGGTCTGTTTGAAAATAATTCTAATGACAAATATTGGTATGACAATCAGTGTGTTCCTAATTTGGTTACCCGATTATATTCGTTCATTTAATTTAAGAAAACTTATTATAATATACCCCATTTCAGCTTTTTATTATTCAAAGGGAAATAAACGTGATTGCCTTGTATACATTTATATTTTCTTCAGTTATGAAATTTGTAAAGAAGCATGTTCATAGGGGTCGTTATGATAAATATGAAAAAGATATCCATCTGAAGACGGAGTAGTAATTTAAAAATAAAAATAAATTCAATATTTTTTTTCATAAAAACGGATCCATTAGCAGCAAATAACACACGTAAGAGAGAAAAGTAGCATACTTGGTTTTGTTGAGGCTGTTAATGAAAGATAAAACACGTATATGGTGCATCACCTATCACGCCCCCTAAGCGGTATTCTACTTTTAAGTAATACAAACTGGACTATAATAGTTTGCATGTAGCAGTATGTTAATCCTCTACCACCGTCGCTTCTCACCGCTGCGGGTTCGAGTCCCATTGGGAGCTCGACTTGTAAGTGAGGAAGTGTCGATTCTTACGGACTGTGGGAGGTGTACAGTACTGGTTCTACCCAGGAAAAGTGGTTGGTCTGCCTCAACCACAAAAAATCGACCGTCATATATAATCTTACATGTGTTGAAAATAACGTAAAACACCATACAAACACAAATCATATTTTGTAATGTTTCGTTTCGATTAAATGACAACAGAAGAAGGCGCAGTCAGTTCAAGCTAAGGAAAGAGTGATATACACTTTGCCGTTATTGTATAATACAATTCATCGGTTTAATATGGTACAGCTACTTTATATGCACTGCCTGGGTAATTGTCACATGTGTTGTGCTTCAATATGTAATTAAACTTGATATTGTAGGTCGGAAAAAACGGGTCTGTATCCGTAAATAACGTTTTATCCTCAAAATGATAAAATCTAGAACGACTGTCATTAAACGGGTGCATAATGTCTAGCAGGTAAACTGTCTATGAGCAAAATATATTACAAAATAAATGTTTTATTATAGTAGGTCAAGGTGTAAATAGTGAAAGAAACTCTAAATAAACAATTTAATGAATGATAAAGGTGCATTTTCAAGGTTTACCAATATCTAATATTAAATACCAACAAATCAAAACATGTCATCAAAATGCACAACGTTATAAACGAAATATGAAAACAATTTTTTTCATAAATGATATAGTCGTCACGATATAAAAGCCCGGGAGAAATTTTAAACCGGCCCGGAAAACAGAGAAAGCTGCACTGTATAAAAGAGCATTACGCATGCTACATGCGTTTGTCTTAATAAAGGAATATGCGGCAATCTTGATTTATTTTTAACTCTCGGCGATTGATTTAGACTACCACATATTAATAAGCATTTGCCATATCCATTTCCTTGTAAATAACGGTTCATATTAGTGTTTAGGCTCATTCATTATGGTTAGGCCCTTTGGAATAGAAAACATCATTATTTTGTCAATTTTAAGTGGCACCCCTAGACACAATGCCTGATAAACCCTCTTTAAAGTGTAAACTTACACATCATATGAATTTCGATATAAATACAAAGAAAATGTATACTTCAAACGCATCGTTTCCTTAAACCCGACGAAGCATATGTTTCCCTATGCACGTGCACATTTTATATGTAACTGAAGCACAAGGTGATGGTTTTAATTTGTATTTTGATTGACCCAAGCTACTCCTCCAGAACGTACTCCACAGAACGTCTCTAGTCTCTAGTTTAACATGAAACACTTTTAAAGTGGGTTGTAGGGTAAGGATGTCAGCCACGTGTCATTTATGAATAGTGAACGTGATACAAAACTGTTTACAAGGACATCCAAGACATCCACAACTACAGTGAAGAGAGTGATCATGACCGAATTAGCTTTAATAAAAAAACAGTATAGGGATAGTATAACGTACTTAATGACACAGTTTGGATACAAGGTTTAACATGAAATGTTTATACCTATCCTAGAGCCGACAACTATAGTATTGAGGAGATTTTGGGTTATATTTTGGGACTGCGGAATCAGCGCCAGGCCATCGGAACCTTAATCAGACCCGTTAATATACATACATTCATATATTCAAAAAGATATATGCGTGTCACAATGATTGAAGGATATATGAACATAAATATCATAACTTATAAAGGAAAGAACAGACTAGTAGATAGACGAACGATCACAAACTGTTTAATAAATAACGTGTTAGAAATATTAAGTTAAACGTTTATTGTAAATACAAACGGGTGTAAACTGATAGGCATCGACGGACACACTGAAGATACAACAAGTACGCACGCTCAATATAAAAGGGCCTACAGGACATACAGACATAAACAGACAGACACAGACAGGAGGACGTACATACATCAAGTCAGACGGAAAATATAAAGGTTAACATAAAGTATATTACCAATTTTAAATAAACAGTGTATGGTAAATATGGAGGAACGTAAACAGATGTTATATAGAGACGGACCAAAAATTCAGACGAAAATGAGAATAAATAAAACACCTACAGATAGACAGACGGGAGACCTGACATAGAGGCAACATAGCTGATATAAAGAAAATATTGTATGTTTCGTCCTTTCGAATTTCCGTCCTCACACTGTCAGTTTGTCTTCGTACAGAGATTTCAACGTTTACCTTAATAGGGCGAAATAGTAGCAGGCCCAGAAGTCGAAGTTAGAAGTAAAAGTTCTGTACCGATTTTTGCATGACAATGACCTGGTTTTTTTTTCTAGGAATGCATGCACTTTATTTTTATTTGGAATGGTCAGTACATGTGTAAGCATTTTCCTCATTACATTAATTTCCCCCAATAACTTGTTTAGATGACTTGCTTCTCGGAAAAAACTGTTGAGTTGTTCAAGTTGGTTAGTTTCCTGCATTCGTGGAGGACCATGGGGGTCATCACCATTTAAAGTAACGTAACCGAATTTTATTTCGCAAAAATCTATAAATGGATTGTAAACAACCAATGTAAGGAATATTAACAAAGTTTTCCATTGTATCCTATTACAATATATACTGCGCAGTAGGGTTTTTTTCAAGGAGAAGGACAAATTTTAAACGAAATTGCTGCATTTTTATTATCACGCTAATGTAAGAAAAATACAAAATAAATCACAGATTTTACATACATAAATTTGATCGGCAACAACAACTACGCGTATAAAAGACCTTGAAGATATATTGTAACTAAGTTTCATTGACAGCCGACACTTTATTTAGGTGCACTCAAACCCGCATTAAGATACTAATACATTCAACTGCAACATTGGTCTCTTACATGTTGTATCTTAAGGGGGAATTGACCGACTCAAATATTTAAGAGAACGCATATGAACTATATATATTTTTAAATTTGAAGATATTTGCGATTTGAATTTGAATTTTGTTTTGTCCGCATGTGAACAAGATTTTAATAATAACGTCACAAATATGGCTATGTTTGACGTGTCTCATAAAAGTCGCGTTGCACTCAACTGTCAACTTTTTTAGCATCAAAGAGTGTTAGTTTAGTCACATACAATTATATTTTATATCACACTGTTAGTCTTGACGAGACCTTTCATCTTATATATAAATTATATCATTTAAATTAGGCTGTAAACTATTATTTATAGAATTTCCTATGTCCTTCGCTGCTTGTTTACGAAGGAATTTTAAGGAAAAACAATGTTAAAGCCATTTATCTTTTAAATGGCTTGATAAAAAACTGCACAATTTTAATATTTTTTAGAGAATTTAATTTCCTGTCGGAATTTAAAATTAAATTTGCTGGTCATCGGAATATTTGTTTCAGAATACTTCTTTTATTGAACCCAAACCCCTTCGAAAAGTTGACGTCGTGTCATTAACATAACGTCAACGGTATTGATATTAAAGGTATATTGTACATGTTGGTGATATATCAATAATTATTTTTAAATAATCAGCTGTCCATAGTAATATTGATAGTAACCTGCTAGACGGAATGTACATCCTATTCAACATACATTTTTGGCGGGTTGGTAGGGTGTTCCAACAGTCAGCTTCGCATGAAGTGAAGCCCTGCACATTATAGTACACATATCGTAATAAACTTCTCGAAACGAAGCCCCACGGGTCTTCAAACAATTTCTTGTTTTACAACATTATGATAAAAAGTTTGGTAACATAGCGAAATGGTATAGCAAAACCCAAAATAATGCCGAGATCAGCGAGGATATATCAAGCTAAGTGTCTCGCGTGAAGACATAGTTTTACATATTTATATTTTAAAGAAACTAACGGCCAAATAATTGCAAAATTATACTACAAAACCGTTTATCAACTCTATCCAGGTATTCAGGTCATATAATAATGTATATGTATCAATTAAAAGTATAGGTTTATTCACGGGTTCTTAAAATAATTGTGTTATTGAATATGCGTAAATGAAGTATGACTTGGTAACTATTAATTTGACGCTTCAATTTCGGGGTTTGGTATGGCTGGTTAAAACCATTTATAGTGTGTCTATATAGTTGGGATTCAACAATATGTAAGATGTATATATATAGTTTTAAAGACACCAGTTATTGGGACAAAAATGATTTTTACACTCGATGAATTGGGTCCTTACCTTGCTATTGGGTCCTCAATCTACCTATTGGGTCTTGTCCCAATTATTCAACGACCCAATAATACATGCATGTTTAACAGAACTACATTTACCTAATTAGGCCTCTCGCACATAACTTATTTTACACGTTTATTGGGCCCCTGAGTAGGGGTTGTATCTCCTTGACAGTTTGCTAAGTGTGTATATATACTGTTTATCCAATCAGAGTTTAGGTCAGAGTTTAGGACCCAATACATTGAGAAATTTACTATGATCCAATAAACTAGTGATGCGATATATATATATATATATTTTAACAAGACCAAGCAAAAATGCTGGGTCAGACCCAGTATTATGGTTTGAGAATAAAAGGCGTTAACAGTTGAATTACCCGTTAAGTTACGACTATATAGGGATACATAAGTACCTTTAGGTGTACTTAATTCATAAAAAAAATACCAAACACGTATATACACACCATTTCAGGATGGTCCCAATAAATGTGTTCAAATTGAGAGACCCAGTATCCTGGTGACTTTAAGTATATATATATATATATCTATATATATATATATATTACCGATCTTGGACTACGGTTGTATACATTGGGAAAGATGTAACAACTCAAACAAAGCCCGCATAGTTAAACTACAAAAACGTGCAGCAAGGCTTATTTTAATAAAGTACGGTTTAACCCAGGATAAAGTGGGTGGTCTGCCTCCACCACGGAACAAATCGACCGTCATAATTATATTATTAAAATGTGCTGAAAATGACGTAAACACCATTCAACCAACCATCTACATGTCCACAGTTGTGCATTTCCAAATACTATTTGGTTTTAATCGTATTAATAGATAACTACATAGATTGTTTACTTGTCTGGTCTAAATTCATCGAATATTTGAGCACAAGAATCAGACTCAGACTCAAAATCTCATTTTTTTGCAAACCCTATCAACGCAAAAGTAGGGGGTAATAATTGTTATTTTCAGACATTTTCAGTTAAATTACCTATAAAATAACTCGTTTCTGTAAGTAAATATGGTAATTTGCTTGTAAAATTGTTTTTATTTGGAATTAAGAAAATTGAGATTTTGAGTCTGTCCGATTCTTGTACTCACATATGTTTGATGAATATTAGGCCAGGGTTCACCGTATATCTAGACAAAATCCACGACTCAAAACAAAAAGTGTACTAGTACGACCAGTCATCGAGAAATTCCGCTTCCATTTTCATATTCATTTTTCTCGGACATTTTCCTTTTAATTTGATGTGCTTCGGTGTTTGCGAACATTTTCCTTTTAATTTGATGTGCTTCGGTGTTTGCGAACATTTTCCTTTTAATTTGATGTGCTTCGGCGTTTGCGAAAACAAAAGTTTAACTTCACCATCATTTCCAGAGAAACTCCTTTCGAAAACTTTGGTAGGTAGGTCTCTGTACATTCCTACGTTTACTGACATCTCTAAATCGCTAGTGGCATACTCTTTATAAATCCATAAAAGTTCATTGTCAAGCGCAAAAAATGCACCACCCATATACACCACCGTTAGCTTTGGAAGGTCTGCAATTGTCAGCGACTCATTCTCTAACTGCATAATGGTGTCCATGCCACAGATGTTGACGGTATCGTTAGAATAACGTATTGATGACACTTTCATAGTTGCCTTATACGACACCGATTTGCCTCGGAAATACACAGATTGTCCCTCATTTCTCGTGCTGAACTTCTCGTGCACTATCTCAAAACCGAATTTCACAGGGACGAGCAACTCCTCACCCAGCTCTTTTTTTATACGTTCAAGCTGCTGGAACATCCATAACCGTCTGTTATTGACAGAAAAAAACAGATCATGGCGTTTAACTACTGTTATTTTCGGAATGTCTTCTACAGACATTTCTCCGCTTCTCAGATCGGCCAGCGTTTCTAAGACGTTTTTCCCATTTTTGAAATGAGAACTTATATTTCCATGCGTAAACCGAATTTCACTCGGTTTCATATGAGCTCTCTTGCGTGGCATGGTTCTTAATCTGAAAAGAGATAAATACATCAAATGAACGCCAAAAGAAACGCTCCCTTTTATCATTTTAATACTGTTTTGTTATATATTTTTATTTGAGGGAACATTTCAAACATTGGTGGTAATGGGTGTTTTTTCTCGGTTGGGAATATTTGCAAGTAACCGCTTTGAACATCCAGATAGATTAGGTTATGCCAGATATCTAAGAGGTTTATTATGTCTCTGGTTATACGTATTGAAAGAGTATTCAAATATATGTATACACTGATTTACAACTTTATGAAATTGATTTAGACTATTGTGACCTAACGGGCGGCGGAATTATAAACATACTATTTCAAGTATACGATGTATATGGGGAAAAAAACAGTTGGTTCAAATTTCGCGCCTTGAATGCTTAGATCTAGGCAGCACCAATTATTTTAATTTATTATTTCTTCGAGTCTTCAGTTTTGGGGCTTGGCTGGTTAAGCCGTTTGTAGAGTTTGGATTCTCAAAATATGTAAGTTATATACATGTATATACATCCTTGTCAAAATCATCGACAAAACCATATTTGGTCATATTTTCAGAATGCCTGAGAATGTAGAATGTATGCGTGTGAGCGTGATTTAACACGAAAATGCGTGTGGCTCAAGCCCAGAACTATTGATAAGATTACATTATAACCTTTAGGTTATATACCTGATACCTGATTTCCATATAAGTCTTAGACATAAATAGTGCACCCATTGTCTGATTATTTTCTGCGACTATCTCAGATAAAGTTTTGATTTAGATTGAATTTGAAAAAACTTGCGAACAATGATCATGTGATGCGACGTAATAAATGAAAAGTACCTTACCATGTTGAAATTACTGGACTCCGCAGTCTTCCAGCACTATTTGCACATTATATATCCATATTAATAATGTACTATTTCGATTTATTCCTCTTATCAAATTAAATCTCTTATGTATTTAACTGTTAAGTGGCAATTTTGCTTTATTTTCATCGAAAAGGAAGTAATTGTCTTCCCGTGCTGTTTTAATCTCTTCCAGAGGCCATGGTATTGTTAGGTATACATGTGTATAAAAAGGAACGACGACTCTAGCTGTGAAACCGAAAGTAGGTTTTTCGGAAATGAAAACGACACCCCAACATCTAATCATACATCTGGCAGTGGGATATGACCGAATTTCGGCTATAAAAACAGCCAAAAAAAAACAACCTGAAAACTAACGGCATCCCGTTAGTTTTGCTACATAAATTTATTTGTTCAATCATTAATGCTAATTATAAGAATTGTATTAAGTTATTTGTTTTTGCATATTATAATTTTTTGATATTATTGCACCAGTAATATATTAAAACTTAAAGTATAATAAGACGAAAAAGTAATTTCTTAAAATTTGATTTATTTAAATGTAACCAGGATAAAAGCAAAAAACGATACTGGATATATAAATCGAGACACCCATTTCAAATACTTCAAGATTGCCGTGTGTATGAGGCGCCATACGTGACTATATGTTGTAAGATAAATATATACGTTGTTTGTAAAATATATATATTGAATACAAAATATATATGATACAGACAAATATATACGTTACTACAAAATATATATATTGAAAACAAACATATATATGATACAGACAAATATATACGTTACTCCGGAATATATATATATTGTGTCTAACAATATATATCATACAACTATATATGTTACTCCTGCAAATATATATTGAAACATATATATATTCTGTTCGTAAATATATATTGTAGACGCAAATATATACGTTACTCTGAAAACAAGTTTTCCCTAATTTATATATTGTAGACGCAAATATATATTATACCGAAACATATATTCGCTTTATAAAAAATATATTGTCTGTCTTAATAAAGACAAGATAAAAAATATTTGAGATGAAAATAAATAATTTCTCTAAAATAAATATATTGCAGACACAAATATATCAATGAAATATCGATAAATAAATGGTGCGAACTTCTGGGTGACCGAAACCATATGTCTATGCCGAAACTAAATAACTATCAAGCTCCACGCAGAGTTATCGTTCCTTGTACTCACTAACTACTAAATTACACGATTTTGGTAAAACCTGTTAAATTGGAATAGGTGGCATTTAATTTTGGTAAAACCTGTTAAATTGGAATATGTTTGCCTGAAACTTATTTATTTCTTGTGTAAATGCACGAAAACAAGTTAGTTTTAATCGGGACTATTTTTACGTACTTAGTTCTTCTCAATCGATACAGTACGGATTTCAAACCGAAGCTCGATTACTAAAAAAAATAATTGATAGAAAAAAAAATTGAATTTATTTAATATAGGTCTATATTTTTTCTTTGCAGATCACGCAAAAGGATTTATTATACCCATAGTCATAACTTTTTTGAATAATCACGTGACCTTACCGTTCGCCCTACTTCCTTTGACGTGACAGAGTCAAATGAGGAACGAGTGTACTCTTGTTAGAGATTGAATAACTAATCTGTGTGTTTTCCAAATATACACATTATCATAGACTGCGCTAAAAATATATACGTTATCCTAGACTGCTACACTATCCCGTTTTTTTTCAAACTCGCACAAGCCAATTATGCCGAGCGTTCTCGGCTTTATTCGACTCCGTCCGTTATGGTTCGCCCCTTTAAGTTTTAGCCCAATTTTCACCGAAATGACTTCGGAATGTGATGTCGAGTCGCCTCCGGCTCGTCACATCGCATATGTGACGTCATCTTTCCCCTCTCTCAGTATAAAAGTCGAATTTGTTGTATTTTTCTTCAGAGGCGAAGTAACTCTCACTGATGTTTGTTTGTATGGTGTTTTACGTCATTTTCAACACAAGTAAGGTTATATATGACGGTCGATTTTTTGTGGTGGAGGCACTTTTCCTGGGTAGAACCAGTACTGTACACCTCCCGCCAGCCGCCAGCCGCAAGATGTCAGCTTTTCAGCTCTTCAAATTATAACAACACCAAACAAATGTCCGTCGAGCCTACGGACACCATGGTCTAATCTATGTGTACTGGTATGCAAGTAGTAGCCGAACAGCAGTAGTATCCGAATTTCCGTAAACAAACCATTTTCGTAGCTCTTCAATAGTAAAGATCGATTTAGTTCAATAAAACGATACCATTTTCATCATCAAGAAGAATCATCCGCAGGAAAGGTAAATATTTATCGAAATAGTCAATGATTTTCTTCACAGCACTCATTTTTCCGCAAAAAGTCTCGCGCTAAGCACGCATGCGCCGTTAAGTGTTTTCAATTGCTCTCCACTTTATAAACAATGTTTCCACATGTCGGCATCAGCAGACGATAATAAATAAAAACTCTAATTTATATATATAAACCTTTATAAATAACATATATGTATAAACAATAGTGGAAAGCAGTAAAATATCGCTGGGTCAGCATTTGTTCATGTACATTACGGAGACAACTTTTGTTCTTATATTTAGTCCATTATGAGACGAGTTGTCTTTCTTACGGCATAGGGGCGCCCAATTGGGTTAATTACCAATATGTTTTAAAACAGATTATATAATTGGAATAATTCAGACGCAGCTCTCTGAATAATTGAAGTTAATAATAATTGCCGAATCAGTTTGATTGTGTTATTTAATTATATTTCAGTACTATAGACTTGCATTAATGATTTTATATTTAGATCTAATTGACATACGATTAAACAATGTTAATTTTAAATAGAATGCCAAAGTCACATACTGACGAACAATTACAACAGGCTTTGTTCTTGGTAAAGAAAAAAAGGCTGACTTTGACCGAAGCAGCAAATGAGAATTCAGTTCCAAAGACAACTTTGTTTGACCACGTTAAAAACCCACGGTTAAGAACGAGGTAGTGTGTTTTTTTCTGATCCACATCAAACATAGGTCTAAATCTGTGTAATTTCATATGTTATATATATATATATATATATATATATATATATATATAGATCGGGAAAAAAACATTTATACAGTGCTACAGTTTATAAAAACTCAAGCGCTTTCGGCTAACGCCTTCATCAGTAGTACACAAACACGAAAATAACAAATATGAAACAAAAAACACTATACACGGCAGTTTGCCGAAAGCGCTTGAGTTTTTATAAACTGTAGCACTGTATAAATGTATTTTTCCCAATCTATTAATTTATTCCAACATTTTCATATCCCCTCGGAGATCCAGTGCTTTTTGAAAGGTATTTTGTAGATGTATGTATTTTCTCACCCTTATATATATATATATATATATATATATATATACAGTGACAGAACCAGTTTATATGTTGTCATGTGACAGTACCGATACAGGTCCTCGAAGTAGTTAAATCCTCGAAATGTAATGATAATAGTTTCATGAAAACGCAAAAAGGACCAAAAAGAAAACAAACTTCGGTATAAAAGACCACCAGCGCCTTGACGTATTTATTTTATGTTTAAAAGTTAGTATAGAACATATAAGAAGAGGAGTTCATTGTTTTTAATCTTCAAAACCAACATTAACCCTTAACCCGCTAAGCACGACTATAATAGCCGTTGCGACCATTGTAAACCCAGATCAGCCTGCGAGTAACTCGCAGGCTGCAGGGTTAACAATGTCCGACTGATCCGTCGTTTTCCCCCAAAACAACCCTTTGTCACATAAATAGAAGTGTCTTAAATCAAAGAAAGTACAGTCCATTATGTATATGTAGCGGGTTAAGTGTTAAATCATTTGCTGTAGTTTTCCATGCGCAGCTTTTTTGGGCGACTTCGCTTCTAAAACTATTGGATGGATTTTCCTAAAAATATACTGGAATGTTGCTTTTGATGTCTAGTTCTATTGTTTGTCTTTTTTTTTTTTGAATTATTATTTTGATTTTTTTTTTTTTTTTTTTTTTCTATTTAATTTTTTTTTAAATTTTTTTTTATTGTCTTTATTTAATTATTTAAATAAATGCCTATTATTAGATACATAAAATAGCAAAAATATAGCATTTTGTAAAAATTCCAACAAAATTAAAAAAATTAAGCATAATATTGTCTAAATATATGTTCAAATAAGTGCCTAGGAACATAACAAAAAAGGAAAATATATCATTTCTATATAATTTCATACAAAACTTGGCCTTTTAGCATAGGGGTAGGGTTTCAAATTCTTTTTCTAAACAAGCTTGGGGACCTATCATTTTTATTGCACATTTTGTTTTTATATATGTTAAATTATGTGCTTAGAAAGTTAAAAAAAATTCTGTTATTGGGAACATCCAAAAAAAAAAAGGAAATTGTATCATTATGGGCTAATTTTTGCATAAATTGTGGTAATGGTCTCAACAGATTTTGTAAAAAAATATAGGTTTTACATAAAGATGAGCTTTAAATGTTATTGTTATTAAATGTTCTTTACTTTAATACAATTTTAGCAGAATTGTGACCAATAAATAAATGATTAGACTTCAAAAATATCTTATTTAGCTATTTTATGGACTTGTTCAACTTTTTGGACAGATTGACATGACGGTGGCATTACAAATTATTTTTTAAAATTTTAACAAGCATGGTGACCTACCATTATTTTTGCCTTTTCTGTCTATATATATAACAGACTTACTGTACAAAAAGTTTAAAGAAAATCTGTTATGCAGAAAAAACTATAGAAAATGTCTTTAATAAAGTCGTAAGCGCCTTAATAATGTAATAATTTTCGCTGTAAAATACTGTACACACAATTTTGCTGACACGGAGATCGAATATAAAATTAGCTCAGTATCTACTTTATCTACTATCTATTTCCTTAAAATATCAAACTGTATAATTGAGGACATTGCACTCATCTTTCTTTTTACGTAAGAAAAGGACAGAGATTCATATGCACGTGTTCTGGGATGAAAATTGAAATAAAAAGTTCCTGATTTCAGATAAGTTCGGAATCAATCGTGATGCTGCGAAGGTGCATGAACGTAGATAATCGGATGCAATGTCAGATTATTAACGATGTCGCAACATACAAAGTGAACTAAGTAATGTCTATTAACAGTGTTAACATTGAAAACAGACAAAAGGAAAAGCCCAAGGTTTTATGGTTATAGTTTTCTTCTTTTTTCATTTTAAACTTTATTGTGTACGAAACAACAATTCTAATACAACCATACCAACGTCTAGTTTGTAATTATCTCCAATAAGTATATGCGCCTGACCTGGGAAATTATTTAAGATGGGTTACAAATAAAACAAAATGTTACTAGTTTATATTTATTGGAATAAGCTGGCCATGGCTTCAACAATATATAGTGTAAAATAAAATGTGTAGTTAATCAAATTGGAACATTTCAGGTAAATCCAATGTTCATAGTCCAAACTAAGTTTAAATTGTAACTGACCACTGTACAGTGTAAACCCTGGGAACAGATGTTCACAAAGACAAGTCTTAAAATTAAAAACTTCTTGCATAGAAAATAACAAAGTACTTAGATAAACCCTGGGAACAGATGTTCACAAAGACAGGTCTTAAAATTAAAAACTTCTTGCACAGAAACTACCAAAGTTCTAAGAATATTTTAACTACACTATGCTGTGTCCGCGAAATACCGCCACATGCCACATGCCGCGTGGCACCGCCAAACATTGGGGAAGCGGAACACAGCTTAGTTAATAAAAACCTCCAAAGAGGTATGACAGACGTACTTCAACCAATGAAGCGATTATGTCATGTCATATACAAAATCAAAAAATCAACCAAAAAACTCCAAAGAGGTATAACAGACATACTTCAAACAATGAAGCGATTGTGTCATGCCACACGCCGCTTCCAAATGGCGGTCACTGCAAAGAGGTGTATGAGTTAGAATTACACGTTAATAATAACCTCTGATTTCCAACCCCTGAAATAATTAGTATTTGTTCCCTAGAAGAACAAATCCCATTATGTGCACCACTGACTGATTGTCACATTTGAACAGAATTTTCTTGTTCTGTAATTGGTCACCCAAAATATAAACGGCTACTAGTATGGGGAATAACTCCAAGACAGTTATGTCGTCAGTGACACCTCCTGTAAGCCATGAATCGGCCATTATACCGTATGCCCATTTCCCCGCAAATATGCTCCAAAACCTAAGCCCTGCCGTCCTGCAATGTCAGTATAAAGATATACGTCTGTATTTGTATACCAATACTTGTCATCAAAAATGAAACCCCATTGAAATGCTGAAAAAATTCTAACCACATCTCAAGATCTTGCCGCATGCCTTATGGTGAAATGGTTTATTCACGCCAGAGGTAGCGTTGATGAGCCTTCTGCAAAATGGTCTTCCTGGGATGATGGTCCGACACAAAGTTCAAGGATCCCAGTAAAGATTGCATGATGTTTAACTTAACACTGCGCTTCCTCAAAATGAGGACAACAATTGCTTTAACTTTATCGACCGGGATGCGGACCTGCATTAAAATTGAATCGAGTTCGAAGCCCAGGAAGACGATAACAGTCTGTGGCCCCTCAGTTTTGTCATCTGCAAATGGTACCCCTAGCCGACGAGTACAAACCGCGAATGACTGCATGATATCTAAGCAATTATCCGTGTTTGGTTCCCCTCCAAATAAGTAGTCATCCAGATAGTGAAGAAGCTCCCCCACTGGACATGCTTCGCGCACAATAAATTGAATGAGAGAAGCAAATTTTTCGAAGAGAGAACACGATATTGAACACCCAAAGGGTAAACATGTGTCGTAGAAGTAACTCCCATTAAACTTGAACCCCAAAATATTGAAATCTTGTGGAGATACTGGTAGCAGTCGGAAAGCGGACTTTATATCAGCTTTCCCCAACAAAGCGCCCTTTCCCAATCTTTGAATCATCTTGATTGCTTCAACACATTTTGTATACTGCACAGAGCAGATGTTAGGATCGATAAAATCATTTACGGACTCCCCGCAAGGATAGGACAGATGGTGTATAAGTCTAAACTGATCTGGCTCATGTTTGGGTAACAGTCCCAAAGGAGCAATGGGGGTATTTAAATGGCCCTGATACTCTATCCAACTTCACCTCATTCAATATTCTGTCTCTGGCATATTCTGGGTTAAGTTTAACTGATTTTAAGTTTTCAGATTCCAAAGATTGCCTTGGACCAGTATAATGCAGCGAAAAACCGCTTGTAAATCCCTCCCATAAAATATTTGCATCATCCCGGTTTGGATAAGCTGTCAAAACCTCTTTTAAAACAGCAATATTTATAGGCGAGGATCCCAGTGCAAGTTTATTTCCTTTTAAATGGTCCTTTGAAGATGTTTGCCCTTCTACCATTCTCGTTTCCTCTTTCCTGAAGGGCACGAAAGGGCTGGTTGACTCTTTCCTGAAAGGCACGAAAGGGCTGGTTGCCTCCTTGGCTAACGTCTTGGTTCGGGAACTGTTGACTAGTCCCTTGATAGGGCATTGTCCTAATGCATTGAGGTTGAGGGTGGTCTCCCTTGCATGCGTGACATCGGTGCGTGTATTTGCAATTCCTGAACTTGCAGTACCCCTTGTTGAAATCGATGCAAATGCCACTAAGGATCTGGTTTGGGATAATACGTGTCATCACCCTGTCATGTACGCTTGCTGTTGGATTCGTCATTACGCGTAACCATAGGTCAGAGTTAAGTTTAGCCCACGATTGTGGTACCACAGCTTGTTTCATTCGAAACTGCTTATCATAGACGTACCAATCTGGATTTCTTTCTGCTGCCTCCCGGATCACAGACTTATATTGGAGTAACTCCCGGGACTTCTCCCTAAATCTTTATATGTATATTGCCATAAAAACAATAAATGCATCCGTCCACTGCTTTATATCCTTGATGGCTTTACTGCTCTTTGCTTTCGAGGATATGTTACCGTTGTCGTCAATGTATAATGTGGGACCCACAGGATCCACATTTGATTTTGATAAAAAAAAATTGAGGAGGACAGCAAAATTGACATATTCATTCCTCCAAATTTTTGCGCATGTCTCCGAAGATACGTGCATCGTTAAGTCATCCTCTGCACACCAAACCTGTGGTAGGGTTAAATCAAAAGCATTCAACTCTTTTTCGTTATCCCCATTTGTCTTCCCCCCAATAAACATATTCCAGATATTATCCTCCTTATCGTGGACATGGTGTTCAGTATCCCACGAAGCCAACCTCACTCTTTTTGGAGACTGCTCCGCCCGGACCTGCCTTCGAGGTACCCTCCCTACTGGCGAGCATTCTCTCGGTGACGGTGAGCGTTCTCTAGGTGACGCTGATCGGTCCCTGTCTAATGTTCGTATTCCCAGGCCTATTTGATGTGGGGATTTCTCTCGGGACCTTTCCCTGAACGATGAACGCTCCCTGTGCCTTCCCCTCCCTGTAACGGCGGCACCACGTGGCTGTGTTGCGGTTGCTCGTCTGGCGACTCCGAAAGATCTCTCGCCCTTCCTCTGCCCCTACTTCTGTTATCTAGGCCTACTGGGAGCCTGTTCCTAAGCTTTCGCCGTACAATCTTCGGCATATCGGAGTAAACAGCCGATTTGGTAAATATTTATGAAGCGAAGAAATATCGTGTTGCTTTTGTTAGATTGTGTTACTGTCCTTTGCGCTTCTCTGCAATGTTGAGTGAACAGAATAGAATAGAATATACTATGCTTTTGTTAATTTGAAATCGGAAACGAGGCAGGAAAACGGTGTTACCTTACAATGTTCCCTTCCCATATGATCAAATTACTGAAGTACTGAACAACATGCGAACCATTTTAGCCCTTAGATAAATATGGCCTATTAGTTAACAATAGTCTGCATTATTAAACTTGTTCGCCAGGTTTGCATGTGAAATGCCTTATAAAAGTGTTTCGGTTATAAAATATGTATTTTCTAATTATAAACTGCGTTTTAAATTCTTATTTAGTTAAAAAAAAAAAGGTATAGTAACTGGGCTGTATGATGTTGTATAATGATGCCAAATACATGTGTAAAGTTACATTCCATTATGTAAAGTAGTTTCGGAGTTACAAGCTTACATACAAACTTCCAACGGGCGTATACGACGATCAAGTGATGACATTTGCTCTTTTTTTCTTTCTTTTTTCTTCCGAAAGAGTCGAGCTAATGCCATATTAAATGTTAAGAAGGTGTCTATGTGTTACCTCCTCGCTTGGCCATTATATTTCATATGTTGTAGATATAGTTCTAAACTATTAACGTATTACCATCAAACTGATATGTTACACAACTATTTTAAATAAAATATCAAGAGAAAAATCAAATATTACGGTATGGCATTTATTGACTTCCAAATGAACAATAAAGTTAACAAAATTATCAGTCACGTATATGTTTAAACAATTCCGTATATATATATTAGACAAATGATTTGTTATGTTTGCTATACCATCCTACATTGATAAATATGAGGTATACTCATTGTGAAATGATGGTTTCAACAAACTGTCCCGGAAAGTTAGTGTTAAATTTAAAAGTCAATATTTTGTTTGTCATTTATTTGAATAGATCGAAGAATATGAGCGCTAAGATCCACGTAGCCAAAATCATGTCTATTTGTAAGTGGCCCCGGAAAGTAAATCATTAAATACAAAGTCATTTTATTACACTTTTATATAAACAAATTCATAGTTATCATGGTTATGTCCGCTAAACCATCCTACATTGATACATACCATAAGCCATAGGCCAGATCCCGACATTTGATTAATCGGTACCACCCAAGGTGGTAAATTCTTATTATGATTTTTGATACTTGTGATATCCCTAGGTACTATTTAACCCTGATAGACTTCTAGTTTTAGCAGCTTATGTCATGAAAACAGCCAATATTTAGAGCCACTCCGTTTTTTCTAAATATCCAATTTTGATACCACCATTTTGAGTATAGTGATGCATTACACATTTTTATTTTGAAATTCGATATATTTGTGATAATAAAATGTGTTTTACTATCATTGTTGAACATATTCATTTTGATAATTAATGTATAAGGTCAAACGTAAGGGGATCAATACATTTCTTTTTCTAAATTATAGTACTTCATGCATGCCTGTTATTCTTGGCAATATCTGTGTATTAATACAATGTAAAATGCTTCATTTAATACATGTTTTGTTTTTGTACCATTTTGCCATTTTCAGCAATTTAGTAATAGTTGGAAATTTTGTCACAAAATTGTGTGCGAAATAAAGATCCTACAAGATAACAGGTGGATAGTGTAAGAAGATTCGTTATATTTAATATCAAAATAAAAATATTTTTCATATATACAGCAGTCTACATTTTTTTATATAAAATTATCCCAGTTTTTATTGACTTTTTAATAAAAATCCAAAGTTATCGCCCTATGTCTTGTAGTAAAAATAAAGCAATCGTTACAAACCATTTATTTACTATAAGAAAAGGTACCCAAACAAAAAAAAAAGCCTAACAAACCGTGTTAATGGATCGCTTCAAGCTCATGATTTGAAAGCGATTAAGAAGCGGTCCAATTTCACATGCAAATGAGCTAATGGATCGCTATTTAATATTCCTGACAAAATCTGTTATAAACACGAACAGCATCAAAATCGCACTTGGATCGCTTTATGATCGCGATCCTGATTAAATGGGAAATGCATCACGATCCATTAGTGGTTTTGAATGGATCGCACTCCTTATACAACTTTTAATGGATCGTGTATGGATCATGATTCAAAAGCGATCCAGTGTTTTACCAAATGGATGTCTTTGTATTATGTAATACTATAAAACAACTAGTGGATCACGATCTAATACACATTAGAATGGATCGCTCTAGAATCGCACAGCTAATTAATGGAGTTTCAGTCCAATAATTTTCAGAATGGATCGTTTTAGGATCGCTATTATGCAACACTATTACACATTCTAATGGATCGCATTAGGATCGCTATTATGTAAAACTATGTACATTCTAACGGATCGCATTAGGATCGCTATTATGTAACACTATATACATTCTAATGGATCGCATTAGGATCGCTATTATGTAAAACTATGTACATTCTAATGGATCGCTATTATGTAACACTATATACATTCTAATGGATCGCATTAGGATCACAACTTTTTGAATCGCTTTATGATAGTGATCCATTAACAGACCGCTGTTCTAATGGATGCCCCCGAACATAAGAGTGATCTTGACCTTTATGCAAAAAGATCCATTTACCCGCCCAGAATTATGACCCTTAAAATAAGTGCTGGTAGTTGTTCATAACATGTCATGTTGTTGAAAGTTGAAACTCAAGTTTGAACTAGTGTTCACAATTGAATATAAAAAATTTCAATAATTCAAGTGGCCATAACTCTGGTGTTCCTAGTCTGATATAGCTGGTTGTCGAACTTTCATTAATATCAACAATCTGACAAAATTTGGTAAAGATCAAATACAAAATGGAAGTGCTAGTGTTCACAAGGCAAAATATGTCATTTTTCAGCAAAACAAGGGCCACAACTCTGGTGTTAATAATCCAATCTGGCTCCGCTGTTTTTGAACTTGTTCGAGCTTTCATTGATATGTTAAAGACCCTGGCAAAGTTTGGTAAAAATCAGACTAATAATGAAGGTCCTATCATGTTCACAAGGCAAAAGTAAGAAGACGACAGAGGATGGACGGACAACTCACCATCCCATAATCTCTGCTGGCTTTCGGTAAGCAGACCACCTTTTTTTTATCAAATTCCTTTCAATAGTTCAAAAGAATGATGGGATAATCATATCTGGTTCAGAGTTATACAGCAGACACGAATTGCAGAATATATTTATGTTCTATATTTGTTCCATCAATAAAGTTATGTGTTGAATACAAGCTATTTTCCGTGTTGAATACAAGCTATTGTCCGTGTCGGATACAAGCTATTGTCCGTGTTGGATACAAGCTAAGCTATTGTCCGTGTTGGATACAAGCTATTGTCAATGTTGGATACAAGCTATTGTCCGTGTTGGATACAAGCTATTGTCAGTATTGAATTCAAACTTCGACCAAAATGTTTCAAATGTCAAGAGATAACAAACTCTGATTATTTGCAGAAACAAGCTACAAGTTATCCCAGAAACATATATTTTCTGATCAATTTCCTAAATCCACCATCAATTAAAAGACGCATGTGTCATAAATAGTTCTACAGTTCACTTTTAAGGTTATTATGACAATGTTCCTTGGTGCGATGTGATGATCTTAGATTCTAGGCATCCAGCATGTTATTGAGACCGTATCACTTTGGAAAACCATGCCTTTGAAGCAGATCTGAAATCAAAATGATTACCATATTTACCCTATAAGTTGGGACAAGATAAATTACAAAAATTGATGTCCCAAATTATACCTTTTAAAAAAATAATTATTTTTTTTAGTGTCCCAAAAGATATTATAAGGATGAAGTTAGTTTGGTTTAGTATATTATACAACTACGACAATTAAATTACATCTCACATACTTAAATGAGCACCCTTTTGAATACAAAACAATTTCGATAAGATTAAGGCATAAATCATTTTTACTAAAAAAAAAAATTATACCCAAAAGTATATATGCCTGAGAAATGCCACTAGCGTAGCAGATATCTACTCTACAACAACGGAAAATCCTCTGTATTGAAGCAGAGTTATTTTCCATTAGTTGAAGACAAATAAAAGACCTATCTAGAACTATCAAAGATACCCTGTTTGCAACCCAGGGTATTCTCCGAAAGTTGAAGATAAGACCAGCTCGTAGCTGAATCCAATGCAAAGCAGTATAAAAACCTTAGCCTATATCTTTCAAGTTGATACCTTTGCAATGGTGTTTAAAAATTGCTTTATCATGTTTATTTCGACTTATTATAAATATTAAATTTAATTGACAATTGAATCAGAAAATTTCTTTCAAAATAGTGTTTTTTATATATATGTTTACATAATAAACCAATAATAAACCAGCCAGCCAGTAGTTAACACCTTCCTATTGACAGAAAACACGAATTTCTGATTGAATTGAATTGAATTGAATGTTATAGTCGCACCAACAGCTAAGGTCATATGGCGACTTTCCAGCTTCCACTGGTGGAGGAAGACCCCAGGTGCCCCTCCGGGCAATTTTCGTGCACGTGCGGGCACCTGGGTAGAACCACCGACGTTCCGCAAGCCAGCTGGATAGCTTCCTCACATAAAGATTCCTAGGCCCCTGAGGGATCGAACCTACAGCGGTGAGGGGCAAGTGATTGCAAGTCAGAGACTCTAACCACTCGGCCACGGACGCCCCACGAATTTCTGAAATAGCCTAAAGGGAGGAATTACCTTGCAATCAGCTGTTTTATTGTGACTTGGATCAGCTGTTTATTGTGCGTGTAAAATCAGTGTTGCGTGAACTGACTTAGTGTGGATTAAATAACATAAGCCTGAGGGAGGTTTGTAATTATACCTAATGATTTATAAATGCTTTATACATGCTTTATGAAAAAATGATTTAACAAACTTATACAAACTACAGGTACTACCCACAGGTTGCTGTATCGGTATTGAGAACTAAAAAAAAAATTAAATAAAACAAAATATATATACATTTTTTCAGGAAAACTTAAAATATGTTGTTGTTTTTTTTGTTTTTTTTGTTTGTTATTTTAATATATATTTTTTAATATTTTTTTTATTTTTTTAAAAAAAAAAGTCTTTTGTATAATTACGGGAGTTACCGATGCATTTAGCACATTAAATTTGATCATTTGTTTGCCAAAATTTGACTGTCCCAATTTAAATTATATTAAAATTATGGATTTTTTATGAAATTGTGATGTGTCCCAAACTAAAAATAATTATTTTTCTAAAATTCAAGGTTGTCCCAATCTTTACGGTATCCCAACTTATACGGTAAATACGGTTTACTAAATTAACTTCTTTTTTTTTGAAGTATTATGTATAAAATTTATATCAGACATGTCAGATGACCATTAAACAATTAGGAGACAGAATACTACCACCATCATCATTCGTCTTATCGAAATAAAATGATGTCGTCATTTGAATTGACTAAATGAATGTACTATCGTTTTTTTTTACAGCTTTTGTTTCTCGATAAGCCATTAATGCCCCCACTGAAAACAGTGTAAAACATAAAGTTTGACGAAAAAGTGGGCATAACTCTGTTAATACTTGGTCGATTTTGACGCCGAAATGATATGTAAAGGTAAGCATCACGTAACGTTTCGAAGGAATCGGTTGAAAAGTGTGGGAGGAGATAGACACACAAGATATTTTCACGTAAAGTTTGATGAAAAAGGGGCCTCAACTCCGGTAATACCGAGTTGATTTTGAAATCGAAACGGTATGCACATCTTGACATCATAGGTAAGCATCCTGTAAAGTTTCGAAGGAATCGGTTGAAGAGTGTGGGAGGAGACACAAGATATTTTCACGTAAAATTTGATGAAAAAGGGGACATAACTCCGGTAATACTGGGTCGATTTTGACGCCGAAACGATATGCACATCTTGACATCATAGGTAACATGGGTAAGCAACATTTAAATCGGTTGAAAAGTTTGGGAGGAGATAGATGCACTTTTCAGGACGGAAGGACGGACTGACCTGGCTAATGTACAATGTATATGTATCAATTCAATATTAAACAGACACACATGTGAGAATCTATCACAATGACATAGCTGATAGTTCGATATATTAAACTTTAAATACCACGTATGCGTAAGACTTTCCATATATTTAGCAGACATTTCTTGAATGTTTACATATCTCGCAATGTCACATATTCCGTATTTGGAAACTTAAACCCGCCCACAGCTGACAAACGTTAACACGAAAGCGTCAGGTGTGTGAGTCCGGCGGTGTTAAGTTTCCAAATAGGGAATGAAAGGTCACGTGATAGCGAGATGATTTGGTACGTAAACAAAAAAAATGTCGGACTTTCTACACTGGTCTCCGAGCACCGACATTATCAGCGCGTCTTTCCTCTCTTCCGTATGCAGTTGTGGTATTTAAAGTTTGTTGTATTGAATTACGGTGGTTGTTTATGCAGGCATTACTTGATGCCTTCAGAAACCTCGCCGGAAGAGTGCGAAAGGGAGTCGTTTAGGGGCACTGAAGGAAACTAAACAGCGGAGAATCATGGCTCTATGGTAGTTACATACCACCATAAAAGCCACGATTCTCACATCTAGTAAGAGTCCTACTAATTAGGCTTCTCCAGTATTCCAATAGGTCAGATAAATACCTCTGCATGAAATAGGTAACTTTTAAAATTAAACAAAATAAAAGCTTTAAATCTTCAACTTCTTACCACTCAAAAAGTATATCGGCCAGACCAGGCAACGCCAAGAGTTCTGTCCCTTTTCATCTGGGTAGTTGCATAGCAATTTTATCAATGCCATGCGTTTGTTCGTCAATATGAACCTCAAGATATGTATTGGCGAATGTTTGGCAGTCTTCAATATCAAAGAGAGTCATAATTTCGGAAGAATTCATTCCTAAATTACTTTTTGTGAGTCGTAAATATTTCGTTTGCCTCATCCGGAAGTCAAGCATTTGAAAACATCGCTAGACTAAACTCGATTGGCCAATAAAAAATAAAGTAATCAAACGTGTGAGACGCTTGCAGAGTAAAGATAAACTACGTGTGTCTACGATTGTATGCGCCTTTGTGATATTATTAATGATTTATTTGCTAGTCTCGATCATCCAGACCTCTCGCGAAACTTCTCTCAAAGAAGTCCAAACGATGATCTGGAGTAAAGCTTCTTTAAAAAATTTGACATCAAAACGAGGTGTGAACAAAAAAAATCACCGGCCTTTGATTGGTCAACTTCAGTTTGTTATGGAAATCCATGGAAATCACCCCCTACGTCACGATGGCGTCAAAAATTACGTGACGTTACGCGCAATGTTGTGCAATAAAATTACTCCAAACATAGTCAGCGGATCACGATTAATGCTAAAAATTAAATTTTAAACATCAATTTGTAAGATTATATTATGTTTTTAGAGAAACTACAATAAAACGAAGTTTATTGTATATTTAATAAGGACGTACACACATCCCATTGGAACTAGTGTTGCGCGTAATTCAACGTGCACTTTGATGTTGCAATCAAAATTACGTCACGTCGCAGTCAGTTTTGACGGTTGGCGCCGTATATCGGTCAACATTTTTAAAGAACAGTGAGTCCAGACGCTCTCTAGCGCTCGCAGTCAGCTTGAGTGTGTTTGGATGATAGAGACTATTAATTTGCTAAAAACCTGAAAATGAAAATGATTTTTCACGATTCTCTGCGTACCAACGCCAAGAAAGCATATATTACGTCGTGGTAAGTCATACCTTTATTTGTGACATACTGTGGTAGTACTTTGACCTTAGGCATGGGGAATCAAAAGGACTGATAGTTGAGTATGTTTGGATTGTAATTAAAAATGTTTAAATGGCATTTAAAGCATGCTATAAAACGCACCAGAATAAGATATAAAACACAAGAGATAAAACTGCTTAGCGATTTCTTGAATTTCTGTAAGAAATGATGCACCAATAATTCAAAAATTATACAAAATCATTTCATTAAAACGATGTCTCCCTGTATTTTGACTGAAAACGAGGCTGATTATAAAATCAAATGGTTAAATGCGTAATACGAATTTTAGAAAAATTTAACGAAATTTATCGATCGTAATATCTGCGTTTCAAATGTTTTCACATTGTTCTCGTTTTTAAATCGTTTTGATTAATTATTATTGGCAAATTACATTAAATGTTGCTAAGAAATGAGAAAATACGATGATATATCGGAAAGTTTTGGCATTTAAATTTCGTTTACGGGAAATCGCTAATTTTGTAATGCTTCATTTTGACTGTCAAATGCAGACAAATGTATTGAAAACGAAAGTAGATTTATGAGCGCAGACTCTTTGCATCAAGTTTTTCTTGTATTAAAATGTAAACATTTTCTATATAGAGTATCATCCAAATAAAGCCTGGGCTGGTCATAGTGGACAGCCATGATGTCTGGCCGGGCTGCTCTTACACAGCCTGGGCAGGTCATAGTGGACAGCCATGATGTCTGGCCGGACTGCTCTTACACAGCCTTGGCAGGTCATAGTGGACGGCCGTGATGTCTGGCCGGGCTGCTCTTACACAGCCTGGGCAGGTCATAGTGGACAGCCGTGATGTCTGGCCGGGCTGCTCTTACACAGTGATGTCTGGCGGGACTGCTCTTACACAGCCTGGGCTGGTCATAGTGGACAGCCATGATGTCTGGCCGGGCTGCTCTTACACAGTGATGTCTGGCGGGACTGATCTTACACAGCCTGGGCAGGTCATAGTGGACGGCCGTGATGTCTGGCCGAGCTGCTCTTACACAGCCTGGGCAGGTCATAGTGGACAGCCATGATGTCTGGCCGGGCTGCTCTTACACAGTGATGTCTGGCGGGACTGCTCTTACACAGCCTGGGCAGGTCATAGTGGACAGCCATGATGTCTGGCCGGGCTGCTCTTACACAGTGATGTCTGGCGGGACTGCTCTTACACAGCCTGGGCAGGTCATAGTGGACAGCCGTGATGTCTGGCCGGACTGCTCTTACACACAGTGATGTCTGGCGGGACTGCTCTTACACAGCCTGGGCAGGTCATAGTGGACGGCCGTGATGTCTGGCCAGACTGCTCTTACACAGCCTGGGCAGGTCATAGTGGACAGCCGTGATGTCTGGCCGGGCTGCTCTTACACAGCCTGGGCAGGTCATAGTGGACGGCCGTGATGTCTGGCCGGACTGCTCTTACACAGCCTGGGCAGGTCATAGTGGACGGCCGTGATGTCTGGCCGGGCTGCTCTTACACAGCCTGGGCAGGTCAAAGTGGACGGCCGTGATGTCTGGCCGGACTGCTCTTACACAGCCTGGGCAGGTCATAGTGGACGGCCGTGATGTCTGGCCGGGCTGCTCTTACACAGCCTGGGCAGGTCATAGTGGACGGTCGTGATGTCTGGCCGGGCTGCTCTTACACAGCCTGGGCAGGTCATAGTGGACAGCCGTGATGTCTGGCCGGGCCGTTTGGAAAATTGTCTGAATGACCTAGTTAATTCAAAATACATTTAACCAAGTCAACATAGCAACGTTTGTTAATATTATGTCCATGACCACTAAATATACCAAGGTTTAGTACTGATGATAAGATAGTTAAAATAACTGATAAACACGTGTACTGTTATTTAATAACGTATGTTTTAATTCTTCAAAATTTTGGCGCCGAATTGATGCTTTGCATCAAGTTTTTCTTGTATCTTTTGTTTTAATTAGAATGCAAGTAGGATTTGAATATTTACTCCAGAACTCTCTCAGTACTTACTTTCATGATATTCAAATCGTACTCAAGACAATTCGTACGAGTAGTGTTTTTTCATTGTCGAAGTTACATGTATCTAAATCGGATATTTAAAAGGTAAATAATAAAAACATACACATTTCTAGTTAAAAATAACAGTTGATAGGGAAATACCAATTTACATTTAGACATTCAATAGAGATTCAATTATTGATTTATTTTGGTTGTAAAGTCAAGAAAAATGACAAAGAGATTAACAACAGTGTAAGTTTCATCCACTCCAGCGAGTAGCAAGGGGACTAGCAATGGTGGCCCGGTTTATGGTCATCTGACTCCTCTCAGTGGTTGACTGGATAACACCACATCAAACTGTTTTAAGGTGAGTTTCTTTAAACTTTAATACATGCCTATATGTAGACGTGAGAATCATGGCTCTTATGGTAGTATGTCTATCTATCTATATATCTATTAATACTGCATCACCCCCTTTCGGGTATTATGTGCAGATTTCCTGGGTATAACCAGTACTAAGCAATGTGGGTAAAGTGTCTTGCTCAAGTACACAACGAACATGGTGTGGATGAGGATCGAACCGGGGACCCTCCGATCTCACGTTCGGCACTCTACCACTGAACCGCGAATGCCACACAATTATGTACCTACCATAGAGCCATGATTTCAATGCCTTGACAGATAGGTAGGACACGGCCTGTACCGACCCCGACAACCACTGTATCATATGTCAATAGGCTAAATCTTAAATACCTCATGTGCATGCATTTAAGAAACTGTGAATAAAACTACATTTTTATTGGCACATGTCATTATTATATGACCTGAACACATGGATATAGATTTGATAAATGGTTTTGTAGTGTAAATTTAGCATTATTTGGTTTGGATTCTTTAATATTTCGTTTCCCGGCCGAATTATATAATATATTATATATAAATTTTAATGAACTTTATTGCAGACAGGAGCTGTTTGTTCCAGTACAGACCAGTGTTTAAAGAACCAGTTACTTCTATGACCGCGGAAAAATTGACGTTGTGACTGTCGAAACAATGAAGATGTGACTTTTGAAGGAATTCAGAAAATGTGGCTGTGGAAGGAAGGAATTTGTGTCGTATGTTCGGATTCTGAATTGCACTGAGAAAGATTAATTAGCATGCTTATTATTTAGACAAATTATTTTTACCTCGTGATTCGAGTGATTCGTGTAAATTGAACAAAAATGGACAAAGGAATGAAAAATGTTCAGGTCTAACTTGATTCATAATCTTTCTGTGTCATGGATTGCACCATTCATAAAGATACACCAAGTATATTTTCAAAGAAGAGTGTAGATAGATTTTAATGTACATGGAATGAAAAAAACAGTGCTTAGCAAAACCATTTTAAATAAGACTTATTTGAGATAAACTGGTCTCAACCTTTAATGACTCTTAATAATTAGTTTAGTACATTTTGACCAAACTCAAACTTGGCGTCTGCAACTCCAATCACACAACACAATGTTGTCTAATGCAATGTTAAAGAAACTAACCCACCAAATAACGGCAAAATTACACTACAAAACCGTTTATCAAAACTCTGTCCAGATGTTCAGATCATATAATAATGTATATGATAATGTGCCGATTAAAAGTAGCGATTTTTCACGGGTTCTTAAAAGAATTATGAGTTGGTAACTCTCGATTCGACGCTCCAATTTTGGTATTTGGCCTGGCTGGTTAAAGCTGTTTATATTGTGTCTATAGAGTTCAGTGGATTCTCAAAATATGTAAATTATAATGTAATATTATACCTTGTGGTCAGTAAGTTTAAAAACGGTATACATATGTTGTAAAAAATTGCTGTTGTTGGCGGGATAGCTACTTTAAAAAAAATATAAAATATAGATAAAGAATTAAACAATACAATCCACTACCAGCTTCTTAAACTTTTTTAAAATGTTAGCACAACAGATGGAGAAAAAAATAATGCCCTGACAGGGAATCAAACTCATGGGTATCTTGCTAATTGTGCTAGTGTCTTTAATACCAGCAAAGTTACCATTGAGCAATTAAGACACATACTTATATTGGCAACCGATTACTCATCACGGACCTGATGTCTTGGGTTTCTTTTGGCAAGTAAGAATATAGACTTAGTCTAATCAATGTTTTGTCTAGACCGCCTTAGCATGGCGCAGCGCCATGCTGCCTTGACACTCCATGTTACCCTTTCAAGTCCCAAGTAATGTGATGCTCCATTATTAATCAATTTAAAACCTCTCCTCTCACCACTTTAAGTCTTGCGGGTTCAAATCACATTGGGATTTCTAAGTGAGAAAATGTTGATTGTTACGGATGGCAGGTGGTATACAGTACTGGTTCTACCCAGGAAAAATTGGGTGGTCTGTCTTCACCACAAAAAAATACATCTACCGTCATATATAGCCTAAAATGTGATGAAAATTACTTAAACACCATTCGATCAACCAACCGTCTTCCATATAAACACCAAGTTCCCTTACAAACCAGAAAAAATGGGTGGTAATTTGGGTTAAAGGGCTTTATTACAATGAACATTTGTTAATATGAATTCTGCTTTAATATATTTTCTTCTGAATCATGCTAAATAATGGCAAACTTTTAATCAATCGCTAACAAACCGGTGTGTAAATGTTTTGTTATAATGGATCGCTTTTGGATCATGCTCAATAATGGCAAAGTTTTAATGGATCGCTAATAAACCATTTTGTAAATGTTCAGTTTTAATGGATCGCTTTAGAATCGTTCTTAAAAGTAGCTATGTTTGAATGGACCTAGCAAACCGCTTTGTAAATGACAATGTTTTAAAGGATCGCTTCAGGATCGCATGGTTATAAACCAATTTTTTTTGGATCGCTCACAAATCACTAATGAAACGCTTTAGGATCACGATCCTTAACTCGGACCATGTTTGCGATCATGCAAAATGCGATCCAAATGCGATCCGTTCAATGGATCGCATTTGGATCGCTTTAACGAACCGCAGAACCACGGTTTTGAAGCGATCCTGAAGCGATTTTGAAGCGATTCATCATAAAATAATTTTGTGTGGGTATTTAGAATAATTTAATATCATGAAAATACTTTAAAATGCATCAAATAATTGTTTTAAAATAATCTCCAGTTTTCAGCGATATTTGTTTAATTTTTAACTGTTTCGTCCAAAATCAGGGCATAAGCTGCCGCTCTCAGAAGTCTATCTGGGTGAATATATTTTGTTAGGTATCATAGATTTAAAAAAAAATCACTAAAATGTGCCATCAGATATGGTACCGACCAACCTCCTAGCCTATGGACTACCATAAAAATATAAACTTTACTCCAAACGTTATAATTAGTACGACGGGTCCAGACATGATCATCAGTATCAGTCCCGGAAAGTTACTACTAAATTACAAAGTAAGTTTGTTAAATGCTGCGCAAAAAGCGACAGAACGAAAAGACGACAGATTAGAAGCGAAAAGATGATAGAAGGCCGGCCACACGAAATAACTAAAAGACGACAATATCAAATGGCGTCTTTCGTCTTTTCGCGTGGCGTTCTGTCGTCTTTGCGTCCTTGAAATGTCGTGTTTTCGTTATGTTTTTCTGTCGTCTTTTCGTTCTGTAGTCTTTTTGCGCTGCATTTAACAAACTTACTGAAAAACACAACAAATGAAACACCCGCTTTTATATGTTTTATTATGATGGTTTTATACAAAAGATGTATTGGACTGAAACAAAATTGAATACCATCATTTTCTCATGCAGTTGTACGTCAACAGTGATTTACAGTTACACATACTCTTCACCCTCAAATACAGTAGGCTGGAAATAGGTCCTTAAACTTTCCACAATTCACGAAACTGTTACAAACCAATGTCAAACAATTTTCTTCACAAAATACATATCTTCTGGCCAGACAGAATATTTCGTCTTATCCAGCGCGAACTTCCCAAAGGGGTCCCGAAACGGTAGGAATAATCTCTCTTCCATGATATCAATAATTTCTCTTCCAGAAGGATCCTTCCTGTGGAAAGTAAACTCCATTTGAACAAGTCGTACATCTACGTCATTGAAGAACTCTTTCCCACCTTTCAACACTGCCAGTTCATGTGCCTCAACGTCCATTTTAATAACAATTTGTTTTCCTTGGAACAAACTTCTTAAATCGTCTAACCTAATCGTTCTAGCCGCATCGCTGTCGTTTACTCTTACAGTATTGTCAAACGGTTTTATAGCCGTCGCGCCGACATTTCCCATTCTTTTCTTGAAAGACACAACGGAATAATAGTCAGAAAGAGCGTTCCATATCAAAGTTACGTTCTCACGAATCTGTCCGAGATTTAATGATTTTGAAACCATACGAATATTTTGGATCAATGGATCAACACATACTACACGTTTTCCCAGTTTTGCAGCAGTTAGTGTATACGTTCCAATATTACAGCCAACGTCTAGAAACTCCACTTTTGGATTTGTTGTTAAAACCGTCATCAAACCTGACACCTTGCCACCCTCAAATTGACCAGTCTTAATGATAGAACCAGAGACGGATACGTCTGTCTTAAATTCATAAACGCAAATTGGAGTAGCCAGCATTATTTTCAATGGAACGCACGTAACATTGACTATGTCCTCATTTACATCTTGACTAATCGTGCGTACGCATGAGCCATACTGCGTAAGTTCCTGAGATGGAACAATACCAGAAACACATGGGAAGGTCTTATAATCTTCCAAAGCCTGAATTGTTACTTTATTTAAACGTGTCTGATCACGTGTTTGTTTTGGTTTAAATGTTGACACATTATAGTTTATAACTATGTAAACTCCGACCACGCTACATAGAATAACGAAAACACGCACAAACGATGTCCTTCTGGGGCGCATGGTTAATTGCAATGGCAGCCTGTCCTCAATACTGTATATCGCAATGAAATAATCAATTCTGTTTCATGTCCACGTGACATTGCATGTACATAGGTTGAATCTTAGTAGTATAGATACTGGGGGTATAAGCGCAATTTCCTCCCTCGCAACAAACAATCAGCAGTTATCAGTTGTCTCCAGTTGCCCTTAGTACAAAGATGCAAACGCCAAATGGCAATGCCATGCTTGCTGCAAGACCCCACATAACTATACAAACTATACAAACTGCTTGATTGACCTTCGCTTAGGAAGAACGTTCGCTTAGGAAGAACGTTACCAGTACCTCCAGTATCTATTAATTTTGTAAATAACTAAAACATTTGCAATTCATTAAGCAAAGTCAGACGGAACCGGACAGTAGTCTTCATCATCGCTCTGCATATCATTTTTTATTATGAAGTATTTTATTTCCCTACACTTTGCTATTTTGTATTTTAGTTCAAGAAGCTCTTCTCTGTTTTTATCCAGCTCACGTTCATAATTATCCATTTCAACTAGCAATCGTCTTTTTTTGGTGTCCGTAAAATCATCACGAACTACTTCATATTCTACTTGGAGTTGCTTACCTCTCATCAATTCTCTTCTATATTTATCTTTTCTGCAAACCTTTTCTAACTGTTCTTGTTCCATTATATGTAATAATTCTATATATACTTATTTTTAAACCCTTATTTAATATTTTCAATATCCTTGAATGGAACCCAACTATTGAAATCTTCATTGTAACCCATCCATTTAATCAATGCTTGTTTCTTTTTGTAATCACGTCGTATTACTTTTTCAATCCTGAATATTTATTGCTTTGCCTTATCATTTCTAATTCATAAAATCTTCCATCAATGTTTTCGTTGTTTAAATCTTTTATTTTGTATGTCACAGGATTTGTGTTTTGAATTTTATCAACAACAAATATTTCTTCAGTCCAATTTGGGGTATAACCTTTCTCAAACGTTCTTTTATATTTGCTAATTCTAACATTATCCCCTATTTTAAACTTTGGCTTAATTTGATTACTTCTCATTTTTCCATACAAGTTGAAATACACCATTCCTTTATTCGTTTCATCACTTGCTTCAGTCGGTGTCATTTTAATACTCCGATGTTTTGTGTTATTATACATGTCAACCATTTCTTGCAACACGTCTAAATATGTATTTGTATTGCTAGCTGTAAAATATTTCCACATCCTCTCTTTTAATGTTCCGTTAAATTGTTCAATTACTACAGCTTTTCCGAAATTAAACGTATGATACATTTCGATATTATTATCAACAAGGAATTGCTTAAACGTCTTGTTATAAAACTCCGCACCTTGATCAACCCACAACAATTTACACTGTCTTCCTGTACTGATTATCTGTTGGAACGCTTTGGTAATTTCTAAACCAGTTTTATTCGGAACCGGCGCAACCCAAGCATATTTGCTAAACACATCAATAACAGTATGCAAGTAATTAGTACCTTTATTATATGTTGAAAACGATTGCATATCAACCAAATCAACAGACCATATTTTATCAATTTCATTAACAATCACACAGCGTTGAGTGAACTTTCTTCGTATAGGCTTATGAAGTTCATCTGCTAACTTATCAGTCCATTTCAACACCTTTTCTAGTTTTTTGAGTTTCCAAGACCAAGTTTATATTTTGTACTAATAACTGGTTTTACTATCAAATGTTTAGCAATATTTTCTCCAATAGTTTTAGACTTACTAGATTTCAAACCAGCAAGCATGTTTTTATCACACATTGATTTATTACTAGGATTTTCATCATAACAATAATCATGATCTTTACAAACAGCATCTAATTCATTTACCGGTTCTGCGCTATCAAGTGGATTACCAGGACCACAATATTTATAACCAGGAATTGTTAACCCCTTTTTAGGTAACAGAGGAAGCATAGCTTTATGAATATCAATATTACCACCTTCTGTGTTTTTAACAAACTTTATTTTAGTAATACCACAAGATGCACAAGTTGCTCTTAACATTTTTCTACCATTTTTTGCTAAAACATACTCAACATTTTCAGTAACCTTTTTTTCTTTTATGCAATAACTCATATATAATATGATTAGATTAAACCTTGTTAACAAAATATGATTTTATGATGTTTTCATTTTCTACTGGTTTGTAAGGTTTTAATAATTTGTAAAGAATATCATACGTACTATTTCCATCTTGTAACTTTTTAATGAAGAATAGACAGAAATATCCACATAGAACACTTGTTTTATCTTGATACTGAATAAGGTTGTATTTTATATTAGGTATGTAAGTAAAAACTTCTTTTGGTGGGCTCAGACCAAACGGATCAAAGTAATAATTATTATAGTAACAAGTCCAGTGTGTACCAGGTCCAGTATGATCATCCAGACTAATAATACCAGGTTTTTGTTTATTTTGTGTTGTCGGTAATTTGTTTTTGCTGTACACCCCACTGAATTTCTGTATACCTAGCTCCTTAACCCATTTTATTATATCTAAGTTAGAGATTCATTTTTAAATATTTTTTTTACAAATGGGATGCTTCTATATGGTCTAATTTGTGAGTCTACTTGTAAACCATTTCCATGATCAACTCTTAGTCCTTGTCCTCTTCTATCTACTTGCAAACCTTTTCCAGTTAAGCCACTAATAAGAGATCCGATCAATGGAATTCTAATGATGCAAGAAGCCCAAGAAATCCTCCGTCCTGCTGTTGTTCTTTTGTTAGTTTAACAGGGCAGCGACCTTTTGACTTTGCTATTTTATTTTGTTGTGCAGCTGTTAATTTATTTGATGCGAGAAGTGTTTGTTTTTTTATCACTAGGAACAGTTGCCGTTACGTCTTGCTGTTTTTTATCACTGGGAACAGTTACCGTTTTAGGAACAGTTACCATTTTATTACTAGAAGCGCTTAATAGTACGTCTTGCAGGTTTTTTTTTGTTAGTTTAATAGTGCAGCAACCTTTTGACTTTGCTATTTTGTTTTTTGTGCAAGTGTTAATTTATTTGATTTTAAAAGTGTTTGTTTTTTATCAGCAGGAACAGTTACCATTCCATTTCCAAATATTTTACCAATTCTAGTACTTGCCAGACCACTAAGTGCCCCTGTTGCTAAAGGTCCTAATATCTTTGAAGCAAATCTAGCAACTGTTGGTAATATTGTTTTAGTTAACAAACCAGCTAATGCACCTGAAAAGCCTCCATTTTTAGACTGAGACCTCATTTGTGATTTTGATATATTTATGTCAAACCCCCGTCCACCAGATTTAGCTTTGTTAATATTGTTAATCTCAGTAGCTGTCAGCGACAAGGGGAAATTCCCAGTTAGTTTATTATTTTTTAACATGAGTGTTAATGCGCTCTTGTTCTCATAAGTCCTCGCTAAACTCTGTTTCTGACCGTCTGATAAATTTACTGAATAATTTACGTAAGTCATATATATTATAAGTTAGATTAAATAATAAACAGTTCATTTCCAACGGTATCAATAACAACATCTTCCTTGTATAAGACTAAAGCATAAACTTTATATCTAGCGGTAGGAACGTTGCTTAGTTTATATCTCAAACTTAGTTGTTTTGGATCAACACTGACTTCATTTTCCTTGTAACTCGAATCGAAATATATCATTCAGAAGAGATTTTTAAAATTACTCATATTGAGTAAA